>VMBQ01002221.1:57266-74970 GCA_007657795.1 Dreissena rostriformis
AAAAAAATGGCACATTAGGGGGCATTGTGTTTCTGACAAACACATCTCTTGTTTTTCTTTGAGAGTCATAATGCACCAAATAACGTCAAAAATAAGTTTAAAAAAAAACGTATAGAGGAGGCTGCCCCCCCTCCCCCCCCACCCACCCCTAACGGCTGCCACGCGTCTGAAAAAAATCCTGTGAAAAGCACTGTTGTGAATGTAAGATCATTTAAGATTATACCTGTTTCTTCAATATTTACAGAGTGTGGTTTCTTGACCCGATTATACTAAAACATACTGATAGAAAGGATGCCCAGAGCATTTGTCACTTTTGGTTACCACCCATAATTTGTTGTGCCCAATGCTTTGCAAGGCGGGTCAGGATTTGTTTGTAGAATTGGCGTTAGTTTGATGTTGTGGTTGCTCATCCATATTGTTTCGTTGATTGCCTATGTAGGTACAGAACCATGATCTCAGCTCTTTGCACGTGGATCCTCGCACACAGGCACAGTATATGTTGTATATGCGCCTACAGCAGCAGCAACATCAGCAGCAGCAGGGGCCTGGTGGGCCTCAGCAATCCCCCACCCACACCTCCCAGGGCCCCATATTGGGCGGGATCATGGGGCGCAATGAGAGCCCACGGGTACCCCCGCCCCACTTGGGGATGCTTCCAAAAGTGTGTGTCACCTCGCACGAAAATGATTCTCCAGAGGTAAACACGTCATTCAGATTTCAGAGATTTTTTAATGATTTTCTTCAAAGAAGGCAGTATATAGCAGTCGCACTGTAGGTCTTCATGCCTGTAACAAAAATTCCCTTCTCAGCCATAACAATGCCATTTATTGATGGATTTTGAATAAACTTAGCCCAAATGTCCACCTTCATAAGATGACGTGCCGTGTGTAACATATGTCTCCTTACCTCAAAGGCTTGAACATTCATGACTCAGCCATAACTTTATATCTTGGCACAAATGCAATCCATCACAAGTTCCGTGTAACATCAGGCCTTGACACAAACGTTTTTGACAGGGTTCCCGGAGTAGAACCCTACTTTCAACTTTTGGTGACCCTCACCCAAACTAGGGTTCCCTCCTGTTTCAACGCACAGCGTAAGGGAAAATAAGTACAAGAAGCATCCTGGTACACATTTTTATTTTCAATATTCAATTCAGGTGCCATTTAAAGTAGACCCATTAATAGCTTCATAAGCCGTGTTATGTAAACTTTGGAGATCATTTCTTTCATCAACATCTTCATCATCATCAAATGGCCCCTCATTGTCATTTTTCTGGCAAATCGTGCAAACCATATTTTTTTGTTCTTCATCATAGGACAACCAAGACCAGATTTTTGCCCAATCATCTTGAAATTGCCGATTTTGTTTTTCTTTCTCGTAAGGCCTACAAGTTTCTAACAGCTCTGCATTCGTTTTTTTTTTTTTTTTGGTGCAGGCTGTTTAACACCCTCGAGATTTCTCCACATTTTTATGTCCCCCAGTCTATACTGGGGGACATATTGTTTTTGCCCTGTTTGTTTGATGGTTTTTTTGTTGGTTTGCAAAAACTTTAACATTGGCCATAACTTTTGCAATATTGAAGATAGCAACTTGATATTTAGCATGCATGTGTATCTCATGGAGCTTCACATTTTAGGTGGTGAAAGGTCAAGGTCATCCTTCAAGGTCAAAGGTCAAATATATGGGTCAAAATCGCTCAAAAGGGGACATAGTGTTTCACAAACACATCACTTGTTGTTTAAATTATCAAATTTATGACTGAATTTTGTTTTTGTTGTGGGTCGCAAAAAACGTTTTAGTAATCGACCACGAGTTACTTCCCTTCGCGTAATCGGAATACTTCGCGAATGTACCACATAGTAACTGGTCCGAGATATTAAAAATACACTACTTACCGTTTCGGAAGTTCTTCTCATAGACACGGCAAGAAATAAAAGATAATTACGCGAATTCAAATGGTCAATCAATACGAAGTGGTTCTATAAATTTAGGGTTCCTGGAGGATCACCCAGCTTGAAAAAACTGGTGACCCTCATCAAAATCTGGTGTCCTCGGGTTCCCGGGACACCGTTAGTGTCGAGGCCTGAACATTCATCTCCCTACCTCAAAGGTGAAGGTCACACTGAAAATTAAAAGGTCATATGAACAGCTTGTAGGGACTGTCACTTTGTAATTCATCATGCTATTTTAAAATAACTTTCCCCTTGATAACAAACAGGAGGAGACAGCATTTCGTGTTTTAAATACCTGTCTCCCTACCTCAGAGATCAAGGTCAAATTAAGAGTTCAAAGGTAAAATTTATTCATGAAACATCTTCTCAAGGCAATTACTTTGTCATTCATCATTCAGTTTTAAAATTTCTTACCACAAATAAGTACCAATAGGAGACTGGGTGTCACATGTATTGTATCACCCCTCTCATAACCTCCAAGGTCAAGGTCACACTTTGTGGTCATGAGTCAAATTTGTAAATAAAAAGCATGTTTTTACATAAGCAGAGTGTTGATACGAAAGTGAAATGTTGGGGTATCAGTGCCCTGTAGACACTTTTTTTGGTTCCTTTGAATTATTATTTGTATTTTGACTTTCAGTACGAGTGGCAAAGGTCTATATTTTTTGCTGGAGAACATCAGGTTTTTAGGGATTTATTTTTTCACGTTTATGATGTATTTAATTTTGATTGACATAATGGTAGTGCCAAATTATAAACTAGTTCATTGTTCATGGTGTGTGGAAGTATTTTTTATAAAATTTGCACCTTTAAAAAGTGTACAATTGTTATTTGGTTAGATCTGTATATGCACTCATTTGTCTTTTTCATTTGTTAATGATGATTCATTAAAAAAAATCTCCATTGCCATAATTGAAAGAAGAAATTTGAATGATTTTTAACAATGTTTAAAATTTATGTTTAAATATCAATTATAACTGGGCCTTATTAGTTGTTTGCTTATATGGATGTACCCGCATGATCTGTGCATGAATATTTGGTGTTGTTTTAGTGTATTTCAGTTTTTAGTTTGGCAAAACCAGCCATATTTTTTTTCATTTTTAGCTCACTTGAGCACAACAGCTTTTGTGATCAACATTTGTTTATCGTGAGTCATCAGTTGGCAACATTTTTCTTGTGAACACTCTTAAAGGCTGCATTAATTGCCTAATATTCCCAAAACTTCGTCAAAACATTTGCCCAAAGCTATCTTGGCTGAGTTCGGAACTGGGCCACCTTGGGTCATAAATTAGGACACTCTAGATGCCACATTTATTGGCCAATCTTTTTGAATCGTGTTCAGTATATTTGTCTCAATGATATCTCTGCCAAGTTTCCAACTGGGTCACATGGGGGCAAAAAATAGGTCACCATGTCAAAATAAAGAAAGCTTCTGAATCTCTTGAAACTTGGTCAGAACATTTGTCTTAATGATATCCAAGTCGAGTTTAGAAATGGGTCACATGGGATCGAAACTTGGGTCACCAGGTGAAATAAAGGAAAAAGCTTGTGAACACTAGAGGTCACATTTTATTGTCCAATTTTCTTGAAAAAAAAAATTAAAAAATCTTGAAACTTGGTGAAAACTTTTTTTCGCCAATGATGTAGGAGTTCAAAATTTGGTCCTGTGGGATCCAAAACTTGGCTACTAGGTTTAAATTAAAGAATGAAAAGCTTGTGATCACCCTAGTAGCCCAATTTTTATTCAACTTGGTCAGAACATTTGCCCCAATGATACCTCATTCGAGTTCAAAACTGGGTTACGTGTTGTAAAAAACTAGGTCACTAGGTCAAATTAAACAAAAAGCTTGTGAACACTCGAGGCAACATTTATTGTGTAATCTTCATTAAACTTGGTGAGAACAAACTTGTTGACAACATTTGTCTTAATGAAATCCTTGTGGAGTTTGAAACTGGGTCACTTGGTGAAAAACAAGGTCACTATGTCTAATTAGAAAATAAGCTTGTGAACACTCAAGAGGCAACATTTATTTCCCCATCTTTATGAAACTTGGTCAGAATATTTGTTCTTATGATATCTCGCCCAAGTTTGAAACTGGGTTGCATAAGGTCAAAAACTAGGTCTCAAGGTCTAATAAAAGAAAATGCTTTTGAACACTCAAGGTTACATTTATTGCACAATCTTTATGAAACTTTGTCAGAACAATTGTTTCAATGATATCTTATTTGAGTTCAAAACTGGGGGCCAATAATTTTTAACAGGTGTGAACACCTTAGAAGCAACATTTATTGCACAATCATCATCAACTTGCTGAGAATATTCGTTCTAATGATATCTTGGCCGTTTCCTTTAATTGTTCTTGAAACACCGTCAAAGCTGATCAAAACAGTTCACTTCCCTCAGGTCTCAGGTGAGCGACCTAGGGCCATTGGTCCTCATATTTAGTTTGAGAAAACATTACTTAATACACAAACTATGTCCTTGAACAATGACAGCAGAAATAATCATTTGCCTAGTATACATGAAGCCTAATGTACTTGTTCTGCTTTCCATATATAGTATGGCAAATTTTGTCCAATTCTTTTAATTTTTCAGAACAAATCTAATAAGTGAAAAGCCATTCGGATTCATTTTGTTACATAACATTAAACATGACTTTATTCTAGGCAACTTTGAGTGCAAAAGTAAAGTTAATATGTTACCATGACTATTCAGCAATAAGAACGTCCTCTTGTCATATCCAACACCATATCATAAACAGATGAATTATCCCATTTACAGGTGAACATATCCCATTAACAGGCGAATATGTCTCATTTACAGGTATACATATCCCATTTACAGGTGAACATGTCTCATTTACAGGTGAACATGTCTCAGTACAGGAACAACATATCGGAGGGAGGGTCGTGCCAGTCACCCACGTCACCCCACTCACAGCCCTCCTACTCTCCCTCCCAGTCGCCCGGATTACCCCCTGGCTCCTCATGGCATAACAACATCTTCGATGACTCCTACCATCACCAACAGCAACAGACTAATGCACTTCAACAACAATTTGAACATTTTAACATGGTGAGCTTCAGACTTGATTTATTCAAGCCTCTTCAAGCAAAATTTGAGAGGGTTTTAGGCACTCATGTTAGTTAGTTTGTTGGTTGGTCAGTCCGCATAAACTTTTATTTTATTTTATTAAAAGAGTAAATTAAAGCTTTAATATGTCCTTAATTTGATTATGAAGATGTGAAAAGCTGACAAAGGAGTATGGAGGTATTAGTCACGTTTGTTACAAAGCTCTGTTTTATTTAAATCAATGATTACCTGCCGTTATATTGATACTTACTCAATGAATGATCTACATAAATTGTGACATTATGAGCTGTAAACATTATGCATTAAATACAATTACTTGAACTATAGGCTAAAGCATCAGATGGAAAATTTAAACCAGTAAATAAAACTGATCGTGTCAAAACCATAGAAGATACTGAAAGCTTATTGTTAAATTCATGTACGAATATTTCCTTATTTCACAGTTTTGAGAAAATAATGTTTTATGACACAACCATTTGGTGTTATAAGTGAGCCACGCTCTGGGAAAATGGGGCTTAATTTGTGTGTGCAAAGTGTCGTCCCTGATTAGACTGTGATGTCTGGGCTTCGGCAGATTAGACAGAAAGTGTCGTCCCTTAATAGCATGTAAACAAGCTAATCTGGAACGACACTTAGAGCACATGCATTAAGCCATTTTCCAAGAGCGCAGATCAAATGAATACAGTTTATTATTGATCAAGATCATAGTAGTTAAGAAAGCTTAGGTCATGTTTAACTTTTTGTTGATAGCAGCATCAACCCATCAGCACGAGTAGCAGCATAGCGCAGGGCTCTAATGGGGGAATGATTGTGTCGAGTGCGCCTTCCTTACTGTCCTACACTCAGGCAAACAGCAGTGGGATGGCCGACTACAATCAAGCCAACAGTCTCCAGTACTATATGGACAACAACTTCAGTCTGAGTATGACCCACATGAACAACACCATCACCAGCTCAACAGCAGGCAATAAAATACCTGATATTGTGTTTTCAGGTTGGCATAGTGAGTTGTCCAAGCCAAGGAGTATGCCTAAAGCTGGGAAGATCAGGCTTAATACTTGTGTCTAAAGTGTCATCATAGATAAGCCTGTGCAAACCACACAGGCTAATCTGGAACAACACTTTGGGTTTTTATGGAATTTTCCGTTTTAAGGGTATCTTTTCAAAACAAAAATCCAGTCTAGGCGGAAAGTGTCGTCCCTTATTAGCCTGTGCGGACCACACTGGCTAATCTGGGACAATACTTAACATACACGCATAAAGCCTGGTTTTCTCAAAAAGAGGATCATGTATATTACATAATTCATGTATTGAAATATATTTGTTAGCTATTAAAAACACTGATGTACTTAATTCTTCAACAATCATAGTTTTCTTGAATTTGTGTATGTTTCAAAAAAAATGTGTATGATCTTTTTTCAAGAAAACATGTAAAACAGGTGGCAATGTATGTTCTTGTGATCTGTTTTGTTTGGATTTGTAAAAGGAAGGTATGCTAAAAAAATGACAATATAATTTATTGAAAACCTTCTGAAATTTAAAGCAAGATATTGAAATCTGAAACATGACTTTTTTTTTAAATTATTTAAACATTTTCCATTCATTGATACCATATCTGAAATCTTCATGCATGGTGCTGAGTTAAAATCATGTTTGAAAACGAGTTATTTCTGTAAAACATTTGATTATGAAAATGTAACAGCATATAGACATTCAGTTTTCTCCTACCAGGTATGGGGGAGGGTTCCTTCGATGCGGACCTTTTCGGGAGTGTGTCAGACGAGGCGCTCAAAGATGGACTGGTCCCGTTGGACCTTGACGGACTCCAAATGCTGACTGACCCCAGCATGATTGCTGACCCAGACACAGAAAACTCCTTCAAACTCGATCAGTTGTAGGGCCAGTCCCACACAGGCACACAGAGTTTTCGTTCGTCAGGCCGAAGCGCATGGCTGGTCTCCTGGAGGGAGTTTTCGCTTGTCAAGCCTCTCGGGGATGTGGGCTCAGCAGGTGCTTGGAGCACGATGTGTGTGAATATATCGCTGAGCGCCTCGTGTTGGGACGTTTTATATAAATCTTAGTCAACATTTTGCTTCTCAAAATTTGTTTATGTGTGAACTTGCATACATAATGCAAATGGCAGCCAACTGCTTTGATTCATTGACAAATGGGTGTGTGGACTCTTTTGATTGCTTGTATGAATCAATAGCGAAATATTGAAATGTACCGTAGTGTTGAATGGCGGATACTTTTTTCTTAAGATTGCTCAAAGAAGGAGAGAATTACATAAGAAGTACAACCAAATTAAATAACTGAACAATAAATTGACTGTGTATGTCTGAAATTGCTACAAGGATAAGGGATCAGCATGATTCATTTGATTTTTTTTCAAGGATAATTATGATAGAAGATTGAAAAGTTAAGAATAAAAGCATATCAGAAATGTATCTTTTTTTACAAATCTACAATGACTAACAGTATACATATTTTGGCTTCTGGAAAAGGTTTATAAATGAGTTGAAGTGCAGCTAAGCTCTGGTTAATACATGTCAAAGTACTTAAACTGTCTCCACTGAAACTTTAAATGTTTCAAAATGATGAAATACCAAAACATGTACACAAAAGAATTTATTAGAATAAATACTGACCAACTTTTTTTTACAATTTTTAAAATTTGTTCAAAGTCTGCTTAATGTTAAATAATAAAATAAAAATACAAAACAAACAATTTATCCTAAAACTGTTCTGACAACTGGACCTGCTATTTGATTATGATATGGTACACATTTACAGGTGAGGGTTTTCACCAGAAGGGGACTGCTGTATTTCTGTCAAGCCATGTTTATCTTAAACAAAGGACCAGATCTGTTTTTTTTTCTTCAGAATATGTTTATCACAATGTTTGGTAGGCATAAGTTGATGGTACATATGCTGAAAGGCTGAAAACACACCAGTGTACATATGCTGAAAGGCTGAAAACACACCGGTGTACATATGCTAAAAGGCTGAAAACACACCGGTGTACATATGCTGAAAGGCTGAAAACACACCGATGTACATATTCTGAAAGGCTGAAAACACACCGGTGTATTGTTTTGCCAAAGAATTAATAATTCACAAAGTTAACATGTCTCTTCTGAAGTATTGTGTACTAGTATAGCTCTAGTACCAGTGCAAAATATGCCTCTTTGTGTAGGGATTTTGGGGAAAATTTGGTGACAGTTTGTATTAGTAAAAGTGTGTGGTTGATAACTTGCTGAAAGTGTCCAGTTAAGAAGGTTATCCTTAGTTTGTGCATAACATAGCAATAGGCAGAAAAACACCCATTTGTGGGTGTAGGACAGGGATTGACAGACTATACATAAATGAGCTATGTTTTAGAAACTTATGTGTTCATGTATAACCTTTGTGGATTTAGTTGACATGTTTTCTTCTGCTTAACCCCTAATACGGTAGCCATTTCAGATAGTTTAAAAGTTGCTGCAGAATAAACTGCCAGAGTTGTCATTGAGGTCATCAACATTAGTGTCAATCATCCTTGTCATTTTTGTGATTAGAGGCTTCCATAGAAGTCATTCTTCTACGGTATTCTACCGTCGTCTCTTGAAAACTGTACCTTTATAGGCTTAAAGATTATAATTATCCCCACGCTTTTTTTAAAAAAGGTGGGGATATTGTGGTTATATCCGCCGTCTGTCCCTCTGTCCGTCCGTCCTGGCCACTATCTCCTCCTACACTACTAGCACTAGAACCTTGAAACTTACACACATGGTAGCTATGATCATATGTGCGACCCTGCACTATCTGGAATTTTGATCTGACCCCTTGGTCAAAAGTTATGGGGGTTGGGGTGGGGCTGGGTCAGAGATTTTCACTCATTTGTTTAGGTTATTTTACATTAACTTCTTGATTTCTACACCGATTCACTTCAAATTGATACTGGACCTCTCTTATGACAATATGGTCAATCTCAACCATGCATGGACCCATTCCCAACCCTGGGGCGCCCTGCCCACATAGGCCACACCCACCCAAAATTGCCTTTTACTATAATTTCTTCATTTCTACACTGATTCACTTCAAATTGATACTGAACTTCTTTTATGACAATACGGTCAATCTCAACTATGCATGGCCCCATTACCAACCCTGGGGCACCCCGCCCACATAGACCACACCCACCCAAAATTGCCTTTTACTATAATTTCTTTATTTCTACACCGATTCACTTCAAATTGATACTGGACCTCTCTTATGACAATACGGTCAATCTCAACCATGCATGGCCCCATTCCCAACCCTGGGGCGCCCCGCTCACATAGGTCACACCCACCCAAAATTGCCTTTTACTATAACTTCTTCATTTCTACACCAATTCACTTCTTATTGATACTGAACATCTCTTATGACAATACGGTCAATCTCAACTATGCATGGCCCCATTACCAACCCTGGGGCACACCTAGGTCAAACATTCGGCGTGGGGATACGCGTCGGCCTCTGCCGCGCCATTTCTAGTTATTATTATGTTTAAAGCGAAACAACTTATGCCATTGATGCTTTAAAATGCTTCAGCTATATTTGTGTGAGGTATGATTTCAAGTGTTTAAATAATAAATTTTGGGGGTTAATTATAGTTATTGGAATGTTTTACACAATAAGTGCTATTTTAATTTAAATAACATTATATTTAAGATTGAACACAATTTAGAATCAAATATTTAAGAATGTTTGTATATTTAAAAGAAATTTATTGTTTAAGAATATATTTTAGTGTAGTAAAATACATTTCTGTTTTGTATTTAAAAAAAATATGGCAGTTGATATATTTATGTTCACGATATGATTTTGTAACCTGTTATACCATAGATATGGTTTGTAAAGAGGTGGTGTGAAAATACATTTTTGATATGAAGTGGTTAATAAATGTCAGTTACATGTAGTTACTAGGCTAGAGTACATTGTGTACTGAATCTTGACCCATGTCTTGCAAAAATGGGTCTGATGCCATATGCAGCCATGGTAGCTCCAAACCAGCCTGCGCATCTGTGCAGTCTGGTCTGGAGCTACCCTGTCTGCTAATGAAACCACAAAAACTTGTGTTACATTTTAGCAGAGAGGGTAACTCCTGACCAGACTGCACAATTGCGCAGGCTTTTCTGAAGCTCTAGCTGCATATGGCATAAGACCCAATTTCGCTTGGCGAGGCTCTCTTCTGTTTATCTCTGACCCTGCTTAACTTTAACTTAAATTGTGTTTTAACTGCAATCCAGTAACTTTAAGTTCTTTCAGAAAATCTTGTCCTATGACAATTATTAATGTTTTGATAAGAACAATTCTTGAACTAGGAAATCACTGTTAATCGTTTTTGAACTCTTCAGAACTATTTCAGAATCACTGTTAAAAAAAGTGAAATCATATTTAGTTCACAATAAAAACATTGTTGTATTTATTTTGCATTGAAATATCTGATCATCATTTAAGAGTTTTCCAGTGAACGAGTCATCCACTCATAGTGTTGCTTACCTCTAGTTTTAGGAAGAATATCTAGTCATTGTCTGTCATTATGTTGTGCTGTCCGTTGGTCCTCTGCAGTTTGTCTGAATCAAATTAATTGCATCGGTTATCTTTCTGTTAACATTTCTAATTCTTTCAGAAGGCATGTTTTCCTTCCTAAGTTAACATTTTCTGGTTATTTAGTTTCGTGTATACATGTAATTGGCAGACCTTATTTGAAATACTGTTTTCTCAATGTGAAATATATTTAAGACGTGTTCTGGGAAAATTGGGCTTGATACAAGTGTAGTGTTTTTCCAGATGCCTTTGGAGTTTGTTACCGCTAATCAGGAATGACACTTTCTGCCTTTTTTGTCTACACAGAAAGTGCTGTCCCTGATTAGCCTTTGCAAACTACGCAGGCTTATATGAGACGACACTTTAGGCACATGCATTAAACCCTTTTTTCCCAGTTTGATACTCATTGTATTTCCCAAACAGAATGAGAGGCATTAAGCATTGCACTTGTCTGTCCATCAGTACATCCGTACCTCCGAAAGCTTGGTTTTGAATAGGTCTTTAATAACTTGGTGGATCTGGCTCAAACTTTCACAGTTGAATGACCTTAATATGTAGATGATTGTTAAGAACGGATTTTGGATGCAACAGTTTTTGGCAAAATCATGGTTCGTTGTATGTTTTTCCACTATAGAATACATAGTCGCAAACGGATGTGTTTACAACTCCTCTGTAAATATTAAGTGGGTCTCACTAAAACTTTCACCGTTGAGGAAGAATTATGACCCTTTGTTTGTTTTTCCACTATAATATTGAGTTCCAAAAATTTTGGGTGTTTAAATCCTCTTTAATAAGTGGTTGAAAGCTCAGACTTTAACAGTTGAATGACCTTTATGTGTTGATGATTGTAAAAAAAGGAATTTTGACTGTGACTAGTTTTTAGCTCGGCTGTTTTCGAAGAAAACCCGAGGTATTGTCATAGCCAGCTCGTCCTTCTGCTTCGTCGTCTGAAAACTTTAACATTGGCTATAACTTTTGCAATATTGAAGATAGCAACTTGATTTTTGGCATGCATGTGTATCTCATGGAGCTGCATATTTTGAGTGGTGAAAGGTCAAGGTCATCCTTCAAGATCAGAGGTCAAAAAAACAAAATCCAAGCACCCACAGCCGAGCGTTAGCACCCGCAATGCGGTGCTCTTGTTTTTTGTTGAATTAAGGCGCTTTGTCTTTTTGTCTACATGAGAATATAAAGTGTATTTGTCTGCGTCCAAACATATGTTGTGGGTTCATCAGTGTCTGTGACAAATTCTTGCTGATACAAAAATATATTAACAGTTATACATGTAATGAATTTTTGCTATAATTAGAAGACAACAATGTTTAATGTAGAATACCATGAAATTGCTTTGCAATTGATCTCCCTTTAGATGTAGTTTTATCTTTAACGATTCCTAGGAGAACTTTTATGTAATGAATTCTGACAAGTTTCTTTATGACATTTTTGTAATGTATACTTTTATGAATATTGAATGGCACATTATTATTAACTATGGTTAAAAAATGCAGTAATCTATTACTGTTGTTTACATCGTGTGTTACATATTTTTGTTGTTTTGTTTTTCACATTTTATATACTGTGTTTATGTTAATATTAAAAATATATGGTCATATTTTATAAGATGTTTTTTAAGATTTTAGAAAACATGAAATTATACACATGTATTTTATTCAATGTTTCTTCATTGTATGTTGTCATTTGGCCATTCCATTTTGTTGTGCAAAGATTTTTATAAATAGGAGAGTGTCTTAAGGTTGTTTGAATGCAAACTGTACTGCTTATGTTTTACACTAATACTTTGCATTTTGAATTGGTACAACATTATATGACAAGCGTCATGCGAAAATAGGTCTTATGCCATATGCGCCCATTGTAGCTCCAGCCAAGCCAGTGCAATTGCGCAGTCTGGTCAAGAGCTACGCTGTCAGCTAAAAGGTCATGCAAAGTTTTGTGGTCTTTTAAGCAGACTTGTTACAATGGCCGTATATGGCAAACAACGTAGACCCAGATGAGACGCAGCATGATGCGGCGTCTCATCAGGGTCTACGATGTTTGCTTAAAAATATGGCATAAAACTTATTTCCGCTTGATGCAGCTCATATGTGAATTAATTTTTAAGCTGTAAATTTCTAGTTAAAAATATCATTGGCCAATTAACTACACCACACAGTCAAGATCTATGAAATTATAACCATGGTTTATTCCCCAGTCTACAAAATATCTTAACAATGATTATTGAAATAAAAGTTTAATCTTTTCTCATCAAAAGTATGTAAAAGTATCCAAGGCATGGAAATCACATGTGCACATAAACAGTAATTTTTACTAGAATTAACTTGAACTGGAGATAAATAAGATTGCAAAAGGGAAGATTTGGCACATGTGTGTCATTTTCCCATAGCTTTGAATTCTCCTTGATAGTAATTTTGCTTGTGTGTGGACCTTTTGTGATTTTGAGACTTAATTGTACCAAAACACATTACAATATAACGTGAGGCCTATACATTGTTCTGATAACCCACATGGGAATCTGTCACCCATCATTTCTTACATAATCATTTCACTTTTTATGCCCCCTTTTTTTAAAAAAAAGGGGGTGTATTGTTTTTGGCCTGTCTCTCTGTCATTGTGTGTGTCCCAAAACTTTAACCTAGGTAAAAGTTTTGTCATAACTTTTGCAATATTGATCATCGCAACTTGATATTTAGCATGCATTTGTATCTTATGGAGCTGCACATTTTGAGTGGTGAATGGTCAAGGTCATTCTTCAAGGTCAAAGGTAAACAACAACCAAAATCAAAGCGGCGCAGTAGGGAGCATTGTGTTTCTGACAAACACATCTCTTGTTTGAAAATTATGGTCAACAAAAATTTGATATTGTGGTTCAAATATTTGCGTAAAAAAAAGTGGGTTATGACACTTAACTAGTTATTGGGACAACTGGTCATTTTTATGCCCCCTGCATGGAAGGTGACATATAGCAATTCTGTCTGTATGTGAGTGTACAATTTCCAGTCTCAGCCTTAACTTTGCCATTTATTGATGGTTTTGATATAACTTGGCACAAATGTTAACCATCATTAGACGACTTGTAGGGTGTAAAACTCGTCTCCTTACGTCAAAGGTCAAGGTCACACTTGGAGACAAAAGTCAAAATTGTCCATAAAACAGCTTGAACATTCCTGTCTGAGCCATAACTTTGCCATATATTGATGGATTTTGAAATAGTCGGCACAAATGTAAACCATCATAAGATGATGTGTCCCTACCTCAAAGGTCAAAACAGGTTGTCTGGGCTGTAACTTTGTCATTTATCACATTTGCTGGTCTGGAGCTACGCTGGCAGCATATGACAGAAGACCCATTTTCGCATGACTCGGCTCATATGTTTTTGTATATTACTGTTATTGACTTGGTACTAAAGTATTGGAGTATATTTGTATTGCTCTTTTGTAGAAAACTTTTGCTGTCAGTTTGGTTTAAAAAAAATGAGCCTTTGTAACTTATACAACAAGATGTGTCTGTAAACTTTTAATCAGACACTTTAGAAATACAAATTACAAAGCCTATTTTTGTGAAATTGCATAATAACCTTATAAGGCTATGTGTATTTTAATACCAAAATATTTGCATTATAAATTATATAGTTGATATGTACAGCAATAAATGCCTCCTCTTTTTGGCTTATATTATTTAATATTATTAAATTTAAATGTATATTTCTGCTGAATATGTATTTGCTATATATGTGTCATACTCAATGTGTGTTGTTTGATCATTGATTAAAGGGAGTATGTCTTAAAAAATGGGACCTTGTTTGGCAGTGTTAAAATGAGCAGAGTCTCTGGAAAAATGGACATTGTGCCATATGAAACCAGTATAGCTCCAGATCAGTCTGGGCATTAAGGAAGTCTGGTCAGGACCTACCCTGTCCGCTATAAAGTCACAGTCATTAGCAGACATTTTGACTTCTCATCAGAATGTACCGATGCAGAGGCGTATATGGAGCTACACTGTTTGGTTATGTCCAAAGGTCTGAGGCCCATATTAAAGTTTCTTGCTACAATAAATGAAATTTTTCTAGTTATGAAAAAAAGGATTTTTTTTTCGAATTAGTAAACTTGTTAATTATTTTTACATTAATTCAACATTTTCTTATATAAATTACAGATTTGTTTTGACAATATTTTTTTAAGTTGCACATGACAGTGGTTTCTGCGTGGACATAGTTCATGTAACATCATGCACTAAGGCTCAATGGGTCATTGTTGACCTGAAATGGTCCACAAGTCAACCGGGGCTGACTAGAAGCTGATACCTGACACCCTAGGGTGACTTCAAGCCGATTTATGTCACCACCGGGGTGATATGAATCGGCTTGAAGTCACCCCAGGGTGACATGAATCGGCTTCTAGTCATCCCCGGGTGACTTTAAGCCATTTCAGGTCGACAATGACCCAATGAGCTACACTAAGACATGTTCATGTATCAGTTGTTTTGCCTGGATCGTGTCCTCGTGTGTATACATTCATATTTGATATTGTGACCATGTGCATTTATAGAACTACAACAAATTGTCAACCTAATTTCCATTTGTATGCGTTTGTACGAATGATGGTCATATATTATACATGTATTGTTGTAATATTTAACACACTGTTGATTGATGTTTTAATATGACTTTACCTGTTATTGAATGACGCTGGTGTTTTTTTCTTCAATTTACTTTACATCTTTCATGTTTTCATTATTGTACATCCGCATGTAGATCTATTTCTTAATAAAACAATTTTAAATGTTCATCTGGATTATTCGTTTAGTACTTGTGGGTTGTGTTGTTGAAGAATCTGTGCATACAAGGGCTTATGTTATAACTATTCTTAAGAACCATTACAATAAGAAAACTATTTTAAATGTAGTGTTCTCCGGAAGCAACGACAGCCGGCGATTTTGGTTACTTACGATCCAGCCGCCAGCTACTTTTCCCAAAAAAATCAATTTGAAAAGGCGCAAAAAACGCCCGTTTTGAAACCAGATTAGACGCGATTCTTCACATTTCGTGTACCAACAAATTAGCTGGATGTTATAATTCTAATGCGCATTATTTTCGCACAGAAAGAAGCTCAAATAAAACCGATCGATAGTTCATATCTTTCCGTAAAGGTTTTTCAAATTTGAGTTCGATCAAATGATGCTGAAGCAGACGTCACGATGCCTTCAAAAAAGGAACTAAAACAGTTACCAGTAGACTCTAGTCAACGAACCCTAGCCGATTTGTGTAGACCAATTCAAGGTACAATGAACCATAGACCCATTATTAACGATCGGAACCTTTCATTTCATGTGGGACATCAATTATAATTCATCAACTTCGTCGAGAATCGAGGTTCGATATACATACGTTTGCATTTGAATATAAACTGTCAACGGTACAACGTGTAGACGATGCTCTTCTGTATTTGTTAACGACTGAAAGGGTCTGTTGAATTGCGCTTTTATTTAGTTGTTCGCTTGCGAACAACTAATGTTATAAGCAAGTTTTGCAAGCCAGATTTCTTAGTGATCACAAACCTGTTTCCCTCCCGCATCCGCGCCGACAAAGTTTTTACGGTTTCAGGTCTTGAACAACAATCATTTACAATTTGACACATAATATGAATATCGTGTTATAAATGGAATAATTTTTAACTGATCGTATATAGAAAAAATAAAAATAAACTATTTGTTAACTAGGTGTCGCGGAAGAGTATGTTTTATGAATGATAAAAATAGTCCATTATGTGCTACGTCAGTCACGTAGTATTTTTGCGCATCTCAGGTCATTCAAAATCTGAGGCTATTAATAGATCAGGGAAAATAAAACTACTGCGCGGCGCGGAAGAGTATTCTTTACATAACATGTTTGCGTCATGGAAATAGTCCACTGCGTGTTACGTTAAAATCGCACAACACAGCTCTCCTTAAAGGTCACAGGTGCAGGTCAGCCAATAGATGCATTCGCGAAGACGCAGCGGGACCTGTAAATGAAATACTCACATGAGCGCGTGCAGCACAGCAGCTGAGGCTATTTATAAGCAACCTTAACAACAGCCGATTTCTTATCAGATCAATGGGAGTAAAACGGATAAACCCAATACATTTTTACTAAGTGATAAATAGAACCATTATTTCATTATGTAAAGCAAAAAAAGTAATACAAGAAAAAAAATGTTTTATTTTATATGCATATACATTCCATTTCATTATTTTTTCATAATGATACGTAATACGCTGTTAATCGACAAAAAATCGTGACAATCGGAAATAATTTATCCATATTCGCTTAAATTCATAACACACATTTTATGCGGTGAATATGCGATTAACAAGTGACAAAAACAACAAAATTAACTTTAAACGAGCACTCGGTACCTACTTCCACGCCTTATCGCCATAAACGCCCCATTGGGTAATAGATTATCCACTGATAAGAGATACTGATTACAGGGCTGGGACTTGTGTTGAAATGTATGTAAGTAATCTTCATATATCAAGTTGCTGTGTTTTAAAGGTAAATCGACAATGTATGTTACCCTGATAATGTGTCTGCTATATATATAAGAATGTTGTTGTAATACTGAATCGAAGTGATATTAATAATTTACTCCCACACGTAACATACATAGTAACAGCGTTATAAACATTTATCTGCGTTTCCACATGTACTGGTATAACGCGTAAACTGTTGGGAGGTGTAGGTTCTTACTGTGACGTAATAACACATTGTTCGTTGGGGACACACATAGAAACAAGACACAAAGTTCGTTTCTCTTTTTATCGCGATTTATTTCTGTTGAATATTTTCTACTACAACGCTTGCTAATGTTCGTGAAATACAATCTAACAGCGCGGCGGCCAATTCGGCCGCCACGACACGAAAGCGTTACCGCTCTCTTTGCTGGCTAAAGGTGGACTGATCTCTCTATCCAAAGTATACATAAACATAAAATAATACTATTTCTCATAACATATTTGATTGGTCAGAGCATTTTACTGACTACTTGTTGACTTCTTATTGGTCTGGTCATATAGTTCCCTTGCT
>VMBQ01002221.1:76259-123003 GCA_007657795.1 Dreissena rostriformis
CATATTTACATCATTATTTTTTTTTATTGTCTGCCCTATTCATATTCTCAATTAAAATTAGCGTCCTTGATTAAGTGTTAATTCGTTATTAATTGAATTCTCATAACTTCAAATTCTTGGCATCTCCTTTTTAATTGGTATTTTCCTAGTTTCTCGCATTTACAATTCGGAAAACTATTTTTAGATTTCCTAATAATTTTATTTATTCGTCCCCTCCTATTTTCTTTATCATGATAATTAACAAAATCCATCCTTATTTTCTTTAGTATAATAATAAACAAAACTATCTTAAATATTATATATTCATAATTTCTTTATTTTGAAAATGTAAAATTCTTTGAATATCTATAGTTGTGCCTTCTTCAAGTTTTTCTTTTATTATAATAACAAATAAAACATCCAGACATATTTTCTTCATTATAATAATAAACAAAACTATATTAGATATTCCTATTTCTTTGTACGTTTAAATTTAATGAAAATTAACAAAAATACCAACAATTTACAATGTATTTCTTTATATGCTGATAAAATGTGTCCGTACATAATTCTCTATTCTAATTATACGACAATTATATAAGATTCTTCAAATACGCTCAATTATCTATTCGCCTCTAATTTCAGTATTTCTATAACTCATTAAATGATGTTAAACTCTAATACTTTCTTTATTGTTTTATTCTCTATTCACCGGATTTTTAGAAACATTTACCGATCAATGCAAAATTATATTCTTTTTGATACTTGCAAAATTCCTCCGCATGTAAATTTATTTATTATTAGTAGCATAATTCTTATTTTATTTTAATACCTATCAAAGTGAAAAACAATTCTTAAAAACAATATCATGACGTCTTTTTTAAAATGTTGAAATCCCCATTCTGTTTGCCATTATTTTAGAATAACTAACCTGTGTCCATGTCGCGCGTTGTGTTCTTTTGACCCGTGATATCCGTAAAGTGATAGTTGTACTCCGTTTTTTAAAGTTCATCCTGAAGTCACGGCATCCATAAAAGTTCTGTGTGACGTGATAACACATTATTGTTCGTTGGGAACGCACATGAACAAACACAACAGTTCATAAGAGTTTTCATCGCGATTTATTTCTGTTGAATATGTTCTACTACAACGCTTGCTAATGTTCGTGAAATACAATCTAACAGCGCGGCGGCCAATATGGACGCCACGACAAGAAAGCGTTACCGCTCTCTTCGCTGGCTAAAGGTGGACTGATCCCTCTATCCAAAGTATACATAAACATAAAATAATACTATTTCTCATAACATATTTGATTGGTCAAAGCATTTTACTGACTACTTGTTGACTTCTTATTGGTCTGGTCATATAGTTCCCTTGCTATTTGTGAATTGCCGATTGGTTGATCGCTAAATTACTGTTCTACAGGACACTCCCCATGAATATAGTTATCAAACCATTCATGTATTTACCCATTTATCGAATAATCCTCTTATATGTCTGGTCTGACCAATTAATGTATTGTCTGAGAGGTAATTTACTAGGATTACGATTCCGGTTGCATCACTCTATAGAGTATAGCGACAATAATGTATAATAGTGCTCCCTTTGACCGGTGTAGATCAATGGATATATGAAGTAACTTAGTCTGATTAGACTTTCCCTGTCAATACTTCTGACCATTTTATCAATTGGATACCTTGTTGAGTAAACGTCTCTAATTAGCAGATGCACCTTTGACCTTTCAAATCCTATAATCATTGGTATTAAATTTCCATATTTCATTTATGTTATTATTGTTCCTAACATTCAAATATTTCTTTCGTATAACCCTTATTTGTATGATATAAGATATATCATTAATTACAATAGTTATTTTATTTATAAATATTGATGTAAATAAACTTTTAACGTTTTCTTACATTATTAAAACATCTCATAATGGTTGGACCTGCAGCTATGTTACATTACAGCGGATCGACGTTTTTGTTACTAATCACCAGAATCAAATTTAAAGATTGATTAAGGCATGCATGGATATTACATTGTTTAATCCCCACGAAATAAAACTACTGCTTGTCAACAGGTATGGAGGGATATCGAGAGTCCAATACACTATCACGCGTTTGTTGCGTAACCTCGTTAATAGTGCTTGCTAGTACAGCGGGGTTAAATCTGATATGTATGGGAAACGTTCTTAGGTTTTCAACAGGTAGCGGCGATTTCTCATGTATTCTCAATTGCACGGGTGATAACAATATTCGGCGTAAATGCTGACTTAGAAATAAAGATAGAAAATGTACGTTTCTAAATAATTAAATTGAAAATTATTGTGTATTTGTTCACTTGTTAGTCGCATATCCACCGCATGAAATGTGTGTTATTATAGTCAAACCACACAATAGTGTTCGTAGATACAAATTATACTACGGTAGATCACATTATGTGTGTCCTCACATGGCTTTTTATGAGTTCATTTCTGCATAATCGAAATATGTGGTATGTCTATATTTGATTAACATGCAGTTTTCTGTCGACAGATTCAAATCACACTTTCATAGCCGCTTCATGCGAAAATGGGTCTTATGGCGTTTCGGCCAGCGTAGCTCAAGCCCAGCCTGCGCAATTGCGAAGTCTGGTCAGAGGCGACGCCGTCTGCTATAAAATCACGCAAGGTTTAATGGTCTCATTATGCATCTCCTGACCAGACTGTGAGATGCGCAGGCTGGGCAATAGCTTTGCTTGCCGCATATGCCATAAGACCCATTTTTCGCATGACGCGGGTCTTTAAAATCTCATTCGTATTGTAAATAACGCATTTTTGCACAATGCTTTTCAATATAAAATTTAATTCAAACATTGTTATTTATAGCAAACTGGCACATAAAGGTAGCCTATTCAGACGTGAAGGAACGATTTCCAGATGGACTGAACATTTGTGGTTAGATAATAAAACGATTTCCCTCTTGTCGTGACACTATACTTCTGCAGTTTTTTTTGTTTTGTTTTTTAATCTTGAAAGCAAAACTATCAACGTCTATCGATAGATCATTATGTCTTTCCCTGACGATTACAGACCCTGAAATTCAGCGAGATTGATTTTAACGTGTAATTGTAACTTGGCCACATTTTGTGTCTATGTGTCGTTTGAACATGCAGAGAGTAGTCAGGAATTCCTTACGTACACTGAACAGTCCTTTACGCTGTGCACAGACGCAGTGATGTGGCCAAAGTTTAATCGAATCCACCAATGAAATATTCGAATGTATTCATGCGGGTCTGCTGGCGTTATGTAGAGGTCATTTAAGATGAAAAACTGGGTAAAACAGCTATCCCGAAAAAGCGCATTAGTGTTCTATACCGATGTTAAGGTCAGAGACTGGTTGACACCGTGTGAACTGCTAGGGTAACAAGTAATGCATCAAAAACAAAGTACAAGTCAAAAGCGCTGTCTTTATGACTAACTAATTTGTGAGTAAAAAGTATTGCTCGCAGTTTCATTTTTTTATTTAATTTCATCAATTGTCTTCTTGTATATTTTGAATTTGTATATGGTGCCAAAAAAAATAAGTTTTGTAAAGGAAATTTCCATCATGAAATTATATTTTAAGTGTGATAGGTTTCGATATTCCAACAATATTTTTTAAGTATGATGGTGATTGCAAATTTTATTTTATATTAACTGGTTCTCAGTATACAATTTTCATAATATTTTCCATGCTTTCAGAACGTCTAAAAAGGGACATGTTGTTATTTTGTCTAAGTTATCTCTATAAAATCAATAGGATGATAAATAGTGCACACACATCTCGACCTGTGCGTTAAGACACTCTCTTTATATATTTGAATGGGTTGTGTATATTTTAAACTTGCGATTTAAAAAGCGAAAATTTAATTTAAAAAATTAGTTGTGTCTAAGGTTATGCAAAAGTGAACAATTTCGGTGCCTTCAGCGCTTTGATTTACTTTCGCAAATTGAGCGAAATGATTCCATGCGTAAATCGGCAAGAAACAAAATCATGAAGAAAAAACAATCGTTATACATGTATATCTACCATCTCCGGGATCCTCCGGAAGATTGATTCATGCAATAAATCGGCTGCTGATCCAGAGTGGTAAAATACATCATAACTTCTAGGTTTGGGCCAAAATATATTACATTTTCAATCACTTTTGCTTTATTTCCATGCGTTAAGTCCAAACAATCTAACTTCATGGAATGGAAATGATTTGTTTTCGTTTTGATAAGATGCTTGACATTTTGCCCATTGCAGAGGTGTATGTGAGAGCATGGAACCAGTACTCTGCTGGGAGATTGTGCATGATTGTGTACATAACCGTGATGCGTGCACACATCGCGGAAAGTAGGTTAGGTCATACGTAGGCTCATTTACAGGGATGATGCTGAGCTGAGAGAGGTAGTTCATCCTGTTAATTGATTTATGGAATACGATTGTGAAACATTTTACTGAAAGACAACAAGTGTTGTGCAGTGAAAAACAACAACTTCAAATATGCCTACGATAAGCAAGGGTTTGTATATGTGGTTATTCGGTGGAACTGCGGTCTTGGCGGACTTCTCAGACAGGCTGAACCACGTGTGGACGTTCGGGCTTCTGGTCCTCATGGTTTGTATTGTGAGCTGGAGACACATGTTTGAACATCCGATAAACTGCTAATGTGTCCGCCGGAATTTACACAATCAATGGAGCTTTACACGGAGTCACAGTGTTGGAACAGTTACTATATTGAACATAGAAGAGATGAATTATCGTCGTCCAATTTAGTGCCATTATTAGTAAAGGATTATGCTGGCGTTTTACCCAGTGAAAAGGAAGATGTTTCGTCAAAAATGATAAAAAAAACACGACGACCTATACGCTCTACCAATGGTTGCCGTTGATCCTTTGTTTTCAAGCCCTCCTGTTCAAGCTGCCCCATATTGTATTCTACATCTTCCACGTATATTCAGGAATCAGCTTCGACAAGATAAGCGGCTTAACAGCTGGCTACGAGCATTTAACACTCGCAGAGCGTTCTGTGCTCGCAAAACAGGTAGCACGGTACGTAGGCAATTGGTGTAAGCACTTGAGTTGCCTCCCATGGCGATGGTTAACTGGAACATGGCTCATCGTCAAAATCCTGTACGTGGTGAACGCTGTGGAACAAATTCTCCTTGTTCAATGGCTCATGCAGATGTCGCATTCGTTGGAGACGGGTTCTCAGTCATATGGATATGTCATTATTGATAACTTGTTTAGCAAGGACCAAACTATGTGGAAGTCATCACCGACTTTTCCTCGACAGGTTTTTTGTGAAATGGAAATTTACCTCTTAAAAAAGGTACACACGTATATGTTGCAATGTAATTTACCCAGCAACAGTTTCAACGAGGCTGCCTATGTATTGATCTGGGTGTGGCTGCTCTTCGTAACTGTGGTAACCTGTACCAGCCTCGGTACCTGGATACTGCGGACAATCATACCAGTTCATAGAAACAGGTAAATGCAATAACAACGCAACAACATAGTATTCTTATATATTATTTTGACTATGTGAACTCATTATATCATTTTCCGTTTTGCTAATCAGGTACATCGCTAGAATGATAGAACTGAACGAGACTTCTTCCTATACAATGGACGATCTTGTCCGACTGTCGACCGACATAGGGGAGGACGGAGTGATGGTCCTGAAACTGATTGCGGACACCTCCTCCGAGCTGTTTGTCGCAGACATGGTATACAACATGATCGGAACCGTGGCTCCGAAACACGAGTCCGCGGAACATGCGTTGGAAAACCGTAATCAATCGAGTTGCAGTAATCCAACTCCCAACAACTGATCCTCCGGGGCGCTGGAAGTCGCAAGTGTTAAAGGCTTTTTTTATACCAACCCGCCGTCTAGAATCAAGACGGCTACTTGAATAGTCATATGGTCGAATGATTTTGGCGTAAATGTACACTTATAAACATGTACTATAAAGCTATACTTACTTTCATTGTAAGGACACGTAAATTGGTAAGGGCTGCTATCAGAATAAATTTATGAATCCTATTTTCAAACCATTCTTAATATTCTCATATTATCCGTTACAATCGAAAACGCCGAAAAAGCTTATTGAAACGCGTCAATTTATTGAACCCAAAGAACTAAAGCAAAGCAGCAAATTGGTTCTGCGTTTTCATCCCTCCCAAATTCACGTAACAACTGACCCTTTTATATGCTTGATGAAAAAATTATAATTAATTTGAACATTTGAAAAATAAACAAACTATCAGCTTGTTTTAAGTGATAAATTTAACACTATTAAATAATGTATTACGTCGTCATCCTACTAGAATAGCAATTAGTAGAATGTTTACCCAAGGTAATTGCCATTTATTATATGTATTTATTTATTTGTTGCTANTCATACAAATTCCAAAAGATTAACTGCACTTGTCAATAACACACACGCAGTAATATGAAGTAAATATAAACTTATCAACATACGATATTAAGATGAAATGTTTGCATAGCAAATGTAACTAGGTAAAATGCAAAGACTATGTATCAGAAAGCATATGACAGTAGTTAAATTGAGAATGTCATTTATCATAATGCAATTGTCAATAAGCAAAATGAAATTGTCATTTAGCAAAATGAAATTGTAATTTTGCAACATGCATGAGTGGCGGATAAACCCTTCCATAAATTTAAACTGCCGCCTGCGTACTTACCCAGCGTGTTACATCGACTATCACACCTAAGATAAAATGCAATCATTTCAATAGAATACTAAAATAACAGTTCGTGACGAGACGTACGTTTGCGTTAAATATTAATTTATAACTGAACAGATTTGGGAACTTCCCAAAATCTCAAAGTTTAATTTATATACAAACATGGTTATGAATGATAATGTCGTGTATTCATACAGCAAACGAACTAAAGATTTAGTCTTGTTTTGTGTTTCTTAAGATTGCGCAATATCCGATCAGAGTTGTCGTTCCACTCTCTCCCAAACACTTTGTTGACGAAGTTTAGGATAATTTAAGTAAAGAAGGGCTCATCGAAGGATACTTGCAATTGCGATCTTGCTTTCTATATAACATATGGTAAACACATTTTACTTACATAGTAATAGCAGCCTGTGTATGTGTTGTGGGAAATATAGAAATTAGCTCGTCTTAAAAACACACATATGACCATAAAGTTGCAACTATAGTTAGATCTGGGATAGAATTTTATCATTTGTTTGGTTTTGTTACTCTTCCGTCACACCGGGCTGGCGTTTTACTGCCTTTACCCCGCATGTGCTAGGGTCATCAAGGACAACGTGGATCGTCGTGAGAACGCACGAAGACGGCGACCACACGACGAGAACGGCTTATACTCACTAGACACCGAACTGGCGACCGTCCTGCGACAAAATATTCGATGTAATTGGTTCATAGACGCCCATATACTATGGAGCTACTGGAGCTACGTTCCCACTGCAGCTATGGGATCTTATAACTGTCGCGTTCGTGGTCGTAATGCAGTCGCAGTTTCAACATCAAAGACGCAGTAGAGTCGTCATGAACGTAATGTAGACCCAGTGCGTCGCCGAAGATCGTCGCGTAAACGTCGAGGCATCGACAAATCCACGTATTGAAAATAGTACAGTCCCTTGGCACCTCCAGTGTGCAAAAAAGAGTGAAAGCTGATTTATATATCATTTTTTAGGTTAATGTCTGAAGTGTCAGAAAAATTTGGGTGGACGTGCCGCGTGCTGGTACGTTTTTTTGTAATCCAAGATGGCGTCCAAGATGGCCGCCAAAAATGATAACAAATCCAATTATCTGTTTTTCAATCTGAATTTCTGAAAAATCAAGTAGATTCTTATTTTTTCTTGAGTAAACAATGGAAAACATGTTTTTTTCGCAAAAAATGTCACTTTCTGCCATATTTTTCGACAAATATTTAAAATATCGTGAAAAGATGCATACACTGCCTTAATGACTCATATTCTGTAGAATAAAGAAATAATTCTTATGAGATATACTTTTATGAACTATACACATTATCTTTTATTGAGTTCTTTAAGTAAGTGCTTGAATAAAGCAAACAATGGAATATGAAGGCTCATTATATCAATTTCCTAGTATAATATGTATTACAGATGCATACAAAGGGAGTGAATATCGTTTGGACTTGCTTTTCTCTGCGTAAAAATGGACGCCTTAAATTCACGAATAAATAATGTTGCTTAAGCCTGTCTCTATAGTAATATGAACAGATCTTCAAAACGTTTGGTCAGGATATTCGAAGTATTCGTAGTAATTCCCGGGATATTGGCTCAGTTAAGCATACATATTAAACACAAGCGTTCACAGAAAGTAACTAGAATGAATCAAATGCCCTAAATAATGAATTTGCATAAACCACAAATTGATTTTTTAAATGCTGAAACAATACAAAAAACGCAAACAGGATGATATACATGTAGTATGATATATGGTATTTAAATACGTTTGATTTCAGAAAGAAATCGCTATAATTAAAAATGAGGGTGAATGCTATGATTAACAAGAGGCCCATGAGGGCCTGAATCGCTCTACTGGCTAGAATATTTAACATAAAGGAAACAATTTTAACAAATTTGAGTTTCTTTGTCATTTTCGACAATTTAAGATATCAGTATTTTATGATGATTTATTCTATACTTAAGCTGATCCAATTTCAGTGCATGATCTATGTTTGTGTTGCTTAGTATGAGTATATGATTGTTTGGAGTTAAAGGTTGGTCACATCATGGTAGAGTATACTCAAACAAATTCCAGTGAATGGTTATTGCCAAAAATGTTATTGTTTCTGTTGTTTGTTTCAGTTTTCAAATATTGTTCTTAGTGTATGTGAATCAAATTGAATCGAAAATAATCGAATTGTTTCATTAAAAATCTAAATTGAATAGTTTCACTCCTATTTGCAACACCATTTAACATGCATATTCCTCTTATCCATATATTAACTCATACCAGGTTTCAATGAAATCTGCCCTTGCAGTTACAAGATGTTGCTCTTGACACAAAAAAGTGCTTGTTTTTCAAGTCAATAACGGTCATAAATCCCTTTTAACAAATGGATTGCGACGGTATTTAACGTGTATTATTCTCTTAACCAAAAATACACTCATACCAAGTTTCAATGAAATCAACCAAAGCAGTTTCAAAATATGGCTCCAGACAGAAAATTTTATGGGCAAAAGGGCGGACAGGCGAACAATGTCAATACAATATCCCTCTGCCTTTGGATAAAAAGCATGCCCAATGAATTAGCTATTCACGGAGCAATATATCATTGAATGATCTGACCAAGTACATTCTAATACACCTGATCTCAGAGCATCAATATTTGAGTAAACATGGTCTAAAAGAGACCCTGAATCATGTGTTGGTTTTGATATAATCTGCTTACAATGAAGTTCCTTTTCAATATATTCACNTTTCTTTACTGATTATTTCTTGTCTCAATTTCTTAAAGAAGAATTACATACAAATAAGAATAAGATACATTTACAATACAATATTTAATCAAGAATAAAAGTTGTTATATGCTACAAAAGACTTGTTGCCTTATTTTGCAAACTGATGAATAATCTACGAATCTGGGACATTTAAGTCAAATCAAAAAAATACACAACGCGACTTAAAACGAACTTTGGGAAACAATAGATTTACATAAGGGTGGAAGTGCCACATAGAGTAAATCATTCTAGACGCCGTGACGCAATATAGTCACAAAGTGCCACATGGTACACGGATAGATGCAATCGGACTGGACTTTTATAAAGCCTTCGATGTTGTTCCGCACCAACGGCTTCTCATGAAGCTGAGTCACCACGGAATCAGAGGTGCTGTCCTGACCTGGATAGAAAGCTTTCTCACTGGTCGAAGCCAACGGGTCTTAGTTTAAGGATAATTCTCTAACTCAGCCGACGTCACATCAGACTTCTCCCAGGGCTCTGTCCTTGGACCACTGCTGTTTCTATTTAACATTAATGACCTTCCAGGAACAGTCAGCTCAAAAACCCGGCTCTTTGCTGACGACACCCTGCTCTACAAAGGGATCATGACTTCACAAGACGCAGCAAAACTTCAGCTCGACAAAGACTGGCAGATGTCATTTTATCCTTCAAAGTGTTAAGTCATGCATATCTCGAAAAAGCGGCACCAAACGAATTCAGAGTACGCAATTCACGCACAGAAGCTTGTACCAATAAAGGAAGGCAGAAACCTCAGAGTAACAATCTCGGACAACGTGTTTTTTAAATCTCACGTCGCGGCGGTCACCCGCCTAGGCTTTCTAAGGCGCAACCTGTCCAGCTGCCCACCTAGCCTTAATGCACGTACCTACACCACCTTTGTGCGACCAATATAGTAGTACGCTGCAACTGTATGTGACCCTTGCACTCAGACATATATTGACCAGCTTGAAGCCGTTCAGAGACGCGTTGCTCGCTACGTAAATGGCGACTACAGGACCATCAGCAGTAGCTCACAGATGAAAGCCGACATCCTAGAGAGACGTCAAACAGCTTAGGTCACTATGATGTACCGAATCATTAACAACCGATTGATATCCCATCTGACCCCTACCTCCGCCCTGCTATAACATCCACAAGAGGCAACCGATTTAGGTACATAGTCTCATTCTGCAGAACAGACTACATCAGACTCTTCTTCTTCCCGTCAACTACAGGACTGTGGAATCTGCTGCTAATCCGCATTATGTCGGCTCCAAGTCTTGAATATTCAAGGAAGAGATGGTACCAAAAATAGACAACCAATGACTTTGTAAATATTTAAAAAAAACATAACTGCGCCACACCGCGACGCTTGTACTGTTTTTCTTGTACGACAATGCCCCAGAGAGGGATCTTGTACAAAATATGAAGAAGAATAAGAAGAAACTTAACTGGTATAAACGTAACAGAACAACTGACGATTTTTCATTCAGGGTTTTTAATAAGTTTTTTGTTTACAATAGCTTTATACAGACCCTTATGCCATCATATCACTGCTTTAAGAAATATTCAAACGAGTTTATTTACTTTATAAATTGTCCAACGCATCAAACGAGCTACGTCATGTACTCTACGATGCAAATTGCACAATAGAAGTGAAACTATGATACATTCACATTAAACTAATTATGTCATTAAGGTAGCGCACCTGTAATGATTTCCCGCGATTTCTTCAAAGATTGAAGAGCCTTAGTACATGTTTACTTATGAATATCTAATTTAAGCAGATAGAAGTGTGAAGTTGTCGTGGCCGAGTGGTTAAGGCGATTGCCTAGAAATCTTTTCGGATCTTCCCGCGCAGGTTCGAATCCTGCCGACAACGCATATTTTTGGCGACGCGTTTTATTTCTTTTCTAACGTAATTTGATTTAATAGAGCATATAAGCTATGTTTATTGTTAAATATGTTGCAATTTTTATGCACATTCTTTGATTTTGAAAATTAAAACAACGTTATGGCTAAATTGGGTGATTTACTGCTTAAAATAAGAATCATGCATGTTGCATTTTTATTTCAATAATCCATATATGAAACACGTTGTGGCAGAGAGAGGGGGGGATTTTCCATCTGTTTTGTGACCAAATTTCACGTTTGACCTCTAAGTGTGACCCTGACCTCTAAGTGTGACCCTGACCTTTGAGTTTTGGATAGGGGAGTTCAGCGTCAAATAATTTAACAATAATACTACTTTAATTATTTCATTTAGTCGGTTTATTATAACTAATCTACATGTCGTCGTATGTGGTTTACATGTGCACCAAGTTATTTCGAAATCCAGTAATATATGGCAAAGTCATGGCTGAGACAGGAAGTCGCAGTGCGACTTCTATATGTCGCCTTTTTCTTGGTGGGGGTGGGGGTGTTAAAAACATTCATTGATTAGCAATTATCTTCGGGACGATTCCATAATATGGCAGATCGAAACTGTCAACGAGCACATCAAAACACTTTAGAAATGTTAGAAACAACACTTCTATTGAACACGTTGGTCTAAATGTAAATAGCGTTCATAATTGATATAACAGATGATTAACGAGGGCAAACACAAACACAACACGGACGCGGCGATCAAGAAACTATAATTGCAAGTATCATATTCACGTCAGAGAAAAGTTAAATCAATAACCGGGTCTCTAATATTAATAAGTAATCTGTTGAGTGACTGTTTTGTTATCGACACATAGGACCATATTGACAGTGAACCAGGCGCGGTTAAACTTACTAGAGTAAGAGGTAGCGGGAAAATCCAAACACATATCGACATACAGATACTCAATTTATTTTGGGAATATCGGGCCAAATAAGTGTCGTTCTGAATCTTTTCCACCCGGGGATATTTTTGTGAGAAAATATGTCTTTGTCGCAGAAACTATAGAGCTACCTCTATGATATAATCTCGGACTGAGGTTCAGCTTTGGTCAGTTCAGCGTTTTAACGTGTCTGTCTTTACATTGTCACTGTGTCCGGCAGTGTATTTATCGGTCACCAAACAGTGGCCACAGCGACAACTGGTCAAAAGGCCTATGCCACGAAAAAAAATTGAGTACCCCAGATTGTGATTTGGTCAAATTAATACGCGTATACATAAAAATGTTTAAGCTTTCCACAGGGGTCGTTCTATACGTGAAAAAGATATCGATGTAAATCGAATATGCATCACTGTTCGCAATGGAAGGCATTTTACGTACAGTCCACATCGCTCTTGCGCCAATTTTAAGGGTTCTTTACCATGTTCAGTACCTGGACTTGTATGACTTTTTGTCCATGCAGTTTCTTTGCACATTCGACAAGAGAAAATCGAAGCGAGGTTATACATCTGACCCTGTATACTGCATGTAAGGGAGGCGTGCGCCCGATACGACACTGACTACGGCCTCGCAATATTAAAATTCCTCCCTCGCTAGATAAAAGGGATATAACAATCTAATATCAATACTCGCCTGTTATAACTTATTTAGCCCATTAAATATTGAAGACACATGTCACGCCTACGTGCATGATTCGGTTGATTGGGATATGTCTGACGTGTGATTGGAGCCGAGCTAGAGCGTGCTTAATGCAAGGGCAATCCCTAACATTTGTTTAACGTTCTCTCATATTTATAAATACGGAATGAATGAACAAATATATACTTGTTCTTTTTTTTTAAGTGTAGTCTACCATTAACCAAGTGTCCAGTAGACGCATTAACAGCATGTTTTTTAGTTTGCATCTGTGCAGAATACAACTGTTTTTTTATATAAAAAAAAAAATCGTCAATGCATGTGTAGTTCCGGTACTTTAAATTTGATTAATTGAATTTATGCCACTAATAGCTGACCATGTAAGCTACATCGTACATTAACAGTATAACGTTGACGCAATTTTGGAGGGAGATACCACAGAAAGGCATTATGAAGGTGCGGAAAAGACGTCGTTACTCGGCGAAATGCATGACGCGGTGTTGTTGGATTTTTGTCGTTCTTCTGTTTCTCAGCGGAGGTAACAATTTTCTGTGTTATTTTGGGGGTATTTGGCAGCGATTCTTGAACCTTTCTTACCAATGACAGACCTAAATATTCCATCGTGGAATAGCAATCATGGTAAAAATAAGTTGCATAGTATAATAACAACAAACCGTTTTTATGACAAATAATTTTCAATTAAAAGAAATCATTATTTTAAGTGTATATGAATTAAGTTTAAAGAAGCAAAATAACACACCTTACTTGGAAAAAATAATTATAATGAGCCTCGTTCCGGGAAAACTGGGCTTAATCAATGTGCGTTAAGTGTTGTCCCAGATAATCCGAGAACGAGGCTCGAATATCGGTTCGTACATAGATTATCATCAATATAAATCTGTAGAAAGATAAAGTATTTGTTATCTTTCATCGCTAAGAACGTTAAAGAGAATGTCTATTATATTACTAGCATTATTTCGACATCCCGAATGTTCCTTTGGTAGCGCCTTGGATTGTGTTTCCAAATGCCCCTGGTTCGAATCCAGGTTAGGGCAATATTTGTTGTTATTTGCAACATTTTATTGATTTTATTTTTTACTCTTACGAATATTCCTTTTAAAACTTACAGAACATGATATTCGTTCACTACACATCATATGGAAACATACTGTTAACAACGAACGACATTTAAGGATGTAGAAAGCAGATGATAGTAACTATAGATCAATTCAATTCTAGTTAGTACTTTCTGGTTTCAGCAATTAATGTCATCGTGATATCTCGATCTTTTGATCTTAGTTCAATAAACATGTAATGGAAAATTAATATCTCATGCAATATTCATAAAATTAGCCTCGCTCTTTAAAAACGGAGCTTTATGCTTGTGCGTAAAGTGTCTTCCCAGATAAGCCTGTGCAGTCCACACAGGCTAATCATGGACGACACTTTCCGATGTTATTATATTTTTCGTTTAAAGAAAGTCTTTTCTACAAAACAAAATCCAGTTTATGCGGAAAGTGTCGTCCCTGATAAGGCTGTGCGTACTGCACAGGCTAATCTGAGACGACACTTTACGCACATGAATTAAACCGCCTTTTCACCGAGCGAGGCTCAAATATGTGTGTGTGTGTTTGGCTTTCAATTGTACACGTATTCCCAAGTGTTAACAAGTTGCCAGCTCAGAACATTCATTATTACCTGTACATGTACCTCCATACAAGATCACGACAGTAAATGTAAAGTAAGACTTATAGTTGATCACATTCATTCTATAAGAGCTCCGTTCTGAGTAAACTTGGGCTTTATGCTGTCCATACAGGCTAATCTGGGACGATACTTTCCGCTTAAACTGGAATTTCGTTAACAATAGACTTGCTTTAAACAAAAAAATACCATACAAGCGGAAAGTGTCGTCCCTGATTGCACAGGCTTATATTAGCCGGCACATTACGCACATACATTAAGCCCAGTTTTCCCATAACGCGGCTCATATTATCTATATAAATCTCTTACAGCTATCCTGCAATGGACTTCGAATGAAACCCACTTCACCGTAGACCGCGTAAGAGAAATTGTTGGAAGTGGACAAATTCTTAACGGTAATACTGGCAGCAACATATCAATAATCGGATCATAATCAGGACCGATATAAATCACTAGGTTCCTGGGGGACTCGAGTGACGTGTGTGCATTAAAACAATCAATGTAAATACTTAATAATACATGAAACACCACGAGACACAAAGCCTTTTGTAAATAAAAATAAAATACTCACGTGTTCAATATGGAGCGTTGTTAATACAGTCCCTGAGCAAAAACAGACGCCATAAAAATGCACTTAACCACTTAGAAATCCAGTGGAGGATTAGGCTTTTATTTCAGTTGTCTTTTGAATATTTTACTGTTCGATCGGTACTGTACGGATCTTAATTGCTATTCATGTTAACTTCTGTTCGAACAGAAATAAGACCTCGTGTTCAAGTTATTTCAAACATTGTGGATACTTTTAACTATAAATAGATTTATAATAATAGCTCCAAGTAACAGAAAATGTACCTTGCTACACAACTCAACTAAAGAAAACATTGTATTTATTAAGTACCGTTTATAAATAACACTAATATAGTTTTATTACGATGCCTTTCCACGAAAAAAATCTGTGTATTAAAGCGGAATAGTTGTGGTAATCGCCCTATCACCGTGGAACTGAGACGCATTATATATCATACAGGCTTTATTATACTTTTCTTTCACAGCCAACTTGACGTCACGAGTACCATATGACGTCATACTAAGCGCGTACATGAATAGCGGTTCAACGTTTACCGGGCGTATGCTCGGTCATAGACGTGACGCGTTTTACGTTTATGAGCCGCTTTGGCGCATGACGTTGTGGGGTTACTATAGAAACAACACGGTGTGTAACACCCGTCAAAAGTCGTGTTCGTAAGTTCAAATTCAGTAATTATTTAGCTTGCCAACGTTAGCCTGAAGCTGACCTATTTGCTTTAATATATTACAGTACCAGCATTTTGTTGGCATACTGATCACCTTAAAAACTTAATTTATTATTTAATGAATGTGTATAGGTATTTATTAATTTCCACAAGTGTCATTTAGGATAGATAACAACGCACAGATAGTTAAAACATTACTTCATCCAAACCGTACAATATCATCAATATGAGCTGTACAGCACACACTAAATGACCCGCACATACGAAAATGGGTCTTATGACATATGCAGCCAGTCTAGCTCCGGACCAGCCTGTACATACGGCCAGTCTGGGCAGGTGCTTCCCGGTCCGCTTATGAAAAAAAAGAAACATTGCTTGACAATATAGAGGACAGGGTAGCTCCTGACCGGTCTGCGCGGATAGTCTGGAACTACCCAGGTCGCATATAACATAAGACCCATTTTCGCATGACACGGCTCATTTTTGTTTCAGAACATCCACTGCAGTGATCGAAAACAGGATCAAGTCTGTGTCTGGTAGACCTACAGAGAACAACATACTGTCGCCTGACGACATTCGGTATTAACATTATCATACATGTACAGTTGAATAAACGTGAGAAAACGTGCACTGTCAACGAGTCGTGTACATTGATTTTTAAACAGTTTAAAGCAAATTAGTAATTGAATATACGTGCATGTTCCATCGTCACAACAGGCTTATCAGCTGCGTGTGTAACATTTTGGCCACAGTTTACACAATTGTTCCTTCACTACGTCTTGTATAGGGGACTCGTGACGCATAAGCTGTTTGGGATCATCTAGGGGCTAAATATATATTTTATAATCGAAGGGCTCGTGAGCTTATGGTTATATATATTATATATAAACATGCATATAACGAGGCTTATTCCATGTGCGTAACTTGTCGTCGATTAGCCTGTGCAATCCTCTTCCAGTTTAAGCGGAAAGTGTCGTAAATGATTAAGCCAAATGGGTACTGCACAAGCTAATTTGGGACGACACGTTACGCCCAATGCATTAAGCACCTTTCCCCAGAGCGAGGCTCAGTATATCATTATAATTTTTGTAATCCGGCGTTTTTTTTCCTCTAGAGAAAACGAGTCTGCTATATCAGTGCCTATCCGGGTGCTAGACCACGTGATCAACTGTCGGTTGCGGACGGTTCGTTTCTTTTTAGAACCAGGCGTCACTGAAGCACTGAAGTTCTCAGGTGATGTTAGTGATAGTTAAGGCGATGAATCATGTGCATCACAAGCACAAATAAATGTTGAATTAATAATAAAGATAAACTCATCGTTGTTTTTCGGCCAATGACGATAATCAACGATTACGAGATCTGATTCATAGGGGGTTTACTTACCATGCGACAGAAGACGTTAGCGTTTTTACAGAAGATGTAAGCGTTTAAACAGGGTGATAAACAGCGCAGCTTTGGTTAAAAACAACAATTATTTGAACCAAAAACAGTAAAATATCTGCGCCTAGAATTGGCAGCGCCCTCTTTTAAAACTTCATGACCATACATTTATGGGCATTTTCGAATTTTGTATTATCGTATATAACTCAAATAGCGATCAACCAATATACAATTACATGAAATAATAAAATTGATTTAAATTTAGGTCCTAGCTGGAGCGATTACTGGTACTGCAATCAGAGGGGCCAACCCTGGGACACGTGCCTTAACGTGCTGGAGGATAGTTGTCGACAGGCTAGTCACGTGGTCGCCAAGGTTCTGCGCCTCAGCGTCGGCGCCTATGAGACGCTGCTCTTCCGGAACAGCAATCTTAAGGTCGTCCACCTTTTCCGGGACCCTCGGGCCGTTGTAAATTCTCGGCTGAACACGCGCGGATATGATCTCAAGAAGAACATAGAAGCCGTGAAGATGAACGCTGAGGCGCTCTGTGATAAAATGTGGTCTGATTTGCAAGACGGTAAACGATTAATGGTGAAGTTTCCGGGCCGTTTTAACTTTGTTCATTACGAAAAGTTAGTATCTGTAGATAAAGCAGTTATAGAGCTCCACGATCTCCTCGGTCTGCGTCTAACGCGCGCAAACATGAATATCATAAGAGTGGACCTAACAAATGCCTTCTGGAAATGGCAAGCGAAGCGGCAGAACAACGTCTTTTGGTGGAGAACTTCGTTGCCATGGGAACTCACCAAGGCTGTGGACAACGCATGCGTAGACGTGCTTGAGGAACTGAGATATCCGGTTTATGAAAATTTCGATGAAATGCAAAACATGAACTTTACTGATATACTGTTCGGTCTGAAGTATTGATAAATACTCAAACACGATGCAATGTCGTGTTCATTCTCGTAAAATTATACTATAAAATTCTTCATTATATACACACACTTTGATCAAATGAATTGTTACATCCAAGAGAAATAATTGTTCATACACACAGTGCCATGTAAACTCTGCAGTAGTTGCCCCTCAACTTTTGACAATAATTTCGTTCACATTAAAATTTATACGAAATACCAAAAGAGATTCAAAGGCAAAAAAGTATTCCATTCTGCGATTAGTTGTTAATAGTACACTGTCTTCTCGAAGGTGCAGCCCATCAGCCTTCTCCCTTCTAACACCGTGTTCTAATAACATGGCTGTGCTCTCCTGACAGCCCGTTATAACTAGAGTTTGTCAGACTCATAGACCCCCGACGCCACGCCGCATGTCGTAAATTGTTACAAACATATATTAGAAATTCTAAGCTGAAAAAAAAATAAAAAAAAATGTAGCAATACTTTTAATAATTAAAATTGCATGTCTTGATGCCATAATGAGTATGGTGCAATTTTGTATAATGGGCGTTAATATGTTTGGATTTCTTCGTCACATAATGTTCTGGAAACGGACAGCCGGTTCAGATAGACAGACATAGATTAACCCAGCATGTCCCCCTACTTTTGTTACAACGATATAATAACTGGTCTGTAATCGTAATAATATCATCACACGATAATACGGGACATGTATTGTACAGCATAGCTGTGTTCTTAATATCACAGTATCCTGTTAGAATACCATAACAGTGTTGTTAATTTTAATAAATGCACTGCGTTCTGAATATCATGTTATAATTCATGTGCTGTGTTTTGACACGTGTTTAAATAACCAGAATACAATAGTGGTCATAACACATGTTTAAGTATCAAAGATGTGTGCTTTCGAGTCTAGGTCCGGTTGCGCAAGACTTTCACGGCCTCTTAACTTCAGAAATAATTTCAATTAATTAAACAAGGAACATGATAATCAACATATGCGTCTCGTTCAGGGAAAACGGGGCTAAATGCATGTGCGTAAATTGTCCTCACAGGCTAATACAGGACGACTCTTTCCGCGTTTATGGTTTAGTTCGTTTAAAGGAAGTCTCTTTTTCCATTTTATGCGAACGTGTCGTCCCTGATTAGCCTGTGCAGACTACAAAGGCTAATCTGGGACGACACTATACGCACATGCATTAATATCAGTTTTCCCAAAACGATGCTCATGTAAACAAAAACATACTATGATCTATTATAAGAAGGAATCAGATACGCACTTTGAGTGAAAACTGCCCTCTTGCTTAAAACCCTCTACATTAGAAACACTCGTGTTGTTGCTTTTAGGGCCTCTCGTATTTTTTATTAACTGTTATTCTCAAAACATTCATCAAGTATTTAAAAAATAAGGATATAAAACATACTTGATGTGTATATTTCTTTTAAATATTTATATAGCAAATTATATAGCAAATGTGTAACAAGTATTATATTAATTATAAAAATATATCGCGTGCTTAAAAATGCATATACAGTATTACGCAGTGCTTTTGTCAGTATTACGTGTTATGTGTTCATGTTCATTATTGTAGTTGCATTGTGGGTATTTAATAACTATTTATTATCCTCTTAATTTGAACAACACAATAGAGGACAAATCGGAACAATAAATGTTACATTAAAGAAAATAAATAGTTGTTCTTAGTTTAGGTGATTTGATGATGATAAATTAATTCATATCTCTAAGCAAGAATACAATTTGTTATCATTGTGAAGACCTACATTATAATTTAGTATTACCACACAGTGTATAATTAAGTTTTGAATCAGACACTAAACAAACTTATGACAAGACCTAGTTAAGTCGTTTTAAAGCACAACATCAAATTAATGGCCAAGAAATGATAAAATTGCCACATTCTATAATAATTTTTAGACATTTAGTGGGTATTTAACGGTTGGACTGACAATCATGTTTAAATATTATTGTCTTTATTATGTTTTATTATTTTTAAATAAGTGAAATAAGTACTTTCATGTGCATGGTCAGTTAAATAAATGTTATCATACATTTCTTGTTTTGACTTTCTGCAACCAGGAAGCGCTAGTTTGCTGATGTAACAATTGTAAACTTATTTTGTTTTTATGTTTAACTTTTTACAAGGTGCCGTACACCTTTGTTCATGTTTCTTATATCACAGTTATTACTTCTTCGGTAGGATCTATATGCGATATCTTCATGCTCAAATTCGGATCGCATCGTTGCAAAACGAAATGCTGCATCCATATTATTTCCAAATTGGCCTATCAGGAAGTAGAATTGTATTCATTCGGGTCTACTGGCAATAAAGTTCTCCAACAGTTTAATGACTATAGATTAAGGTCAAGAAAGGTTATAGACAAATCAAGTTTAGGGTCTGAAAAAAAAGCGCCGTTGACGATTTAATTGAATTTACCTTCGGTTGAGACGAAGAAGTGATTTTCAGGATATAAAGAAACAACACCTCGACTTAACCGAACAAAGCACATACGATTAAGTAAACAAAACACTCACCGGTAATTCTCATCACATTGGGCAGTTAATATGTATATTATAAAACAATTTACAACTGAATCTGTAGGGGACTGTTTTAATCGCCAAAAGATGGTGCACGATTCCCGTAAATACTATGATTTGCGTCATACGGTCTCATAACAAACAGCAACATTTCTAAATTCATCGTAATTATTTTCAGTCACCTCATTTGTCTATGGAAACAGAACCCTAATCGTCTTAGAGTGAATTGTGGTACAATATGTTAAGGGCCTTAAATCATATTTTAGCATTTAATTTTGCAAAAACAGATCGGGTTTAGTGAAACAAATGTTGCCAACCACAAACTCTAAAACACACCACAAAGGTAAATGTAAGAGATAAAGTATGTAAATACAGATATTAAATACAGTTAAAAGCGTTCTTGTTGATTCAAATGCGACAGCCCACATGTGGTTAGCGTGTGGCTATGAAATTAATAAGTAAAAACATCATTTTGAATAAAATCAAATTAAAACGAAAAATCAACTTCTCAAATTTTGATTTTAACGTGAATAATCTCCGAGATATCAATAAGCAAATCTTTGTAACATTTCAGGCCGATGCAGATTTTCTTATTGAAAAGTACATATCCGCCTTTGCCTAAAACTGTATTGTTTCTTTCGAAATACATCTGTTTTACGTATCATTTAAAGGTAATATAACAAGAGGGCCATGGGCCCTAAGGCGCTCACCTGAGACCCGAAGAAACTAAACTATTCTGAGAAGGTGGAGTTCAAAATAATATAAGTACTTAATGAAACATAAAAATTCATGTAGATAGGAATATAAATGTAAATGTGGCCTCAAGAATATTCACAAGGTTTTACTAAAGCCATATAAGGAAAACTGCCACGCCTCCTGGCAGCCATGTTTTTCAACCAACCGGAACCATTTTCGAACTCGTCCAAGATATCATTGGGACACATGGTGTGAACACGTTTCATGAAGATTGGACAATAAATGTGGCCTCTAGAGTGTTCACAAGGTAAATGTTGACAACGGACGACGGACAAAAGGCGATCACAATAGCTCACCATGAGCACTTTGTGCTCAGGTGAGCTAAAAATGTACAAGGCTGCGAAAACTGTTTGATTTTAAAGAGAATAAACTCGGAGATATTCATAATCAATTATCAGTTTATTATAAAACACCCCGAATCCCTGTGTAAGAGGACGAACACATATTCGAGTGGGGTGTATGTCACGGTCTGAAGTAAGTCACGTTAGGGGATAAGTTNGTGACAGGCACGTTTGGATCAGGCCTGAGCCATTGGTCTTCACAAAATGTTATAATAACTGGGTTGTCTTCTTATATAATGTTATAATACTTGTGACATATGATACATTTATCAGGTTATAATACATTATTACAATACTTGTACTATGTTCTTGACATCATGTTTAAAGTTTTGGGTTGTAACTTTTGATTATCTTCAATATTGCAAAAGATATGACCAATTTTGGACGGACAGACGGACAGTTCAAAAACTGTATGCCACCCTTCGGGTGCATAAAATTAGGGGGCATACAAATTGTTTCCCCCCGAAGGGTGGCAAACAGTTTTTGAACTGTCCATCTGTCCGTCCGAAATCTTAAACATTGGTCATAACTTTTGCAATATTGAAGAGAGCAACTTGATATTTGGCATGCATGTGTAACTCATGGAGCTGCACATTTTGAGTGGTGAAAGGTCAAGGTCATCCTTCAAGGTCAAATATATGGCTTCAAAGCGGCGCAGAAGGGGGCATTGTGTTTCTGACAAACACATCTCTTGTTTAAACTACTACATGTACTGTTTATGATACATAACATGTCTTATGGCATCATGATGAAGTCATAACCTATGTTATGTATCATTAACAGTATGTTTTATAAGTACACATATAAGTTATTCATACATCATTTAATAAGTACTGGGTTCTAAATACACGTCTTGACTACCTGTCAATTTGTTGCTAGCATTTTTTTTTCAAACACCAATTGCAATATACACATGTATGACATAGTCATTTCAATAAATTTGCAATGTTCTTGATGGCAAAATCCTAAATAACTGGGCTAACTTCTTGATAAAACGTTCCTAAAAGCTATCAGTGTTGTGTGTTATGCTGTTTTCTGTTCAAATGCTTGAATAAATGCTATTTTAAATTTTCTGATAACTACAAAGTGGTATTGTTAAGAAGTTATTAACAATATTTTGGATTCTCAAAGCTGATATATGTTCTTGTTCAAATGTTCTAAAGCAACTCAGTGTTTTTGTTAAGCACTTCTGACAACTGTTCTTTTTTCTTTTTAAAAGTTCTGCTCTTGTTTAAGTTGACACATTATGATAACTACTAATTGCTTTGTGATATTGTTTACATGTTTTAATACTGGTCCATTGCACTCCTTCACTATGACCTTTCAATTTCACCTTCTGGATTTAGACCTTGACCATTGCAGTGCATTCCTTGAAAGCCGTGACTTCTTAACACTGCTTGGTCGATCTGGTGCATCATCTGTCAGAACTGGCGTACTATTGGGGACTTTTCGAGATTTGGTGCTTCTCTTCCTAGGCTCTTCTTTTTCATTTTGTGACTGTCCTTTTTCGTTAGTTCCATCAATATGCAGTGGTTTTAATGGCAAGAGGTTCGGTTTCACATCATTTTCTTCTGCAAATTCTTTTGCTTCATCTTTTATGTTAGATGTGGTGGTCCCTTTTCGTTTTCTTGATCTCTCTTTGATTGATGGCTTTTCATTCTTTTGTTCAGTGCTCTTTATATCAACTTTCTTCTGTCCCTTTGATTTTGTTTTTTTAATACCATCAGTGGAATCTTCCACAGCTTTTAATGCTTCCTGAAGTTGGTGTCGTGAAACCCTTTTTCCAGTAAAATCCTGGGCAGAAGTCTTGGCTATGATTGGCTCTGTCCCTCTTTTGCCTTTGGCTCTCTTGCTTAGCGATTTAGAGTCCTCATCTGAGATTACCAGTACTACTTCTCCATCGACTTTTTCTTCTTTTACATTTTCCTGTCAATAAACACTGTATGTAATAAAAGGTGTTGAATACTTAATTGAAAAGTTCATGAGACAAAAAACACTTAACTACGACTTTCTTTGGTTTAACTAGTTAACGTTCATGAAATTATTCAGCATGAAAAAGTTGTCTTTATAAGCCATTTTGAATCAAAATATTTGTTGAAGCTGGTTTTTCAAAATTTTGTAAATTCTTTATCAACTGTTAGCAAAAAAAAATTCCTCCTCAAATGGCTAAAATTCACCAGCTGATATGATATACTTTATTATTATTTTAAAGGCACTTGTTCACAGAAGGTCAAAATGACAATTTTCTACCTTTTTGTCACAGATAAAAAAAAAACACTGTAAGTCAGGGAGCCACATACCACCAATGACGTAGACTCATATTGAATAATACAGCATCGTTTATGAATTATGATCATTTTGATATTGATAAAATTATAAAGCGTTACAAACGCAAAACGATTGATTAATTTTGAATCAAATTTCCTAACAGCACATGGATCACTTATATCAGGTATTAAATGTCTTAAATATATAACAGGCCAGATAGTTAAGGCAATAGTCTTTTTATCCAAAAGACACTGGTTCAAGTGGTTGGAAACTTTTTTGTTTTCTCTTTTCCTTAAAGTCTTTTCTTGTCATTAAAATTGAGATCTAATGCTCCATGGTTAAAACCAAGCCATTTAAGCCATTTACTGACACACTTCAAAAATGCCACCATCTGTGAACAAGTCCCTTTTACCACTTACTAACCATCCATAATGATTATCCAATGCACATTTATAACATATACTCAAATAAAAAAAATAAAAAAAAATGCATAAGGGTAAATACCTCATGTTCATCATCATTGCCTTTCTTTTTCTTCGAGACTTTCCTTGCTCTCACCTTTCCATCTGAACGAAAAAAACATGGTTGACTAAAGTTTAAAAAAGAGTGAACTGTTACATCATTGGTGATATGTTATGTAGAAAACGTATTAATGGGCTCAGCTCACCGCTTATAATACAAGGATTGTGTACACTAGACTGACAATATAAACCCAATATACAAAAAGGCATTCCATGAGAAGCTTAAAAAAAAGAGAGGCTTAAGCCACCCAGAAATATTTTTTATCTTTGAAGTGGTGACCTTGATTTTGAGCAAGGGTGACTAACTCATGTCTTCTGCACATCGTCCAAATTACCTAAAGATTGTGGCCAAGTTTGATGAAAATCCTCCATCAAGGCTTTTATAGACTGAATGAGTATCATTGAATTGATTTCCCCCCCAAATATATTTTTTTATTGATGGGGCAAATCTCTTGATATATGGTATAATCCTAAAAAATATTAAATTAGGGGTAGGGTTATTGTTTTTATGCATTGCAATTCTCCTCATTGATATCTAAAAACCCATGAAGTTTCACATTGAAATCTTGTGGTGTAGTGGAGATATAGCCCTGAAAAGTTTCATTATACAAAAACAACATAGGGCAATAACTCTAATTTAAGAAAGTGAAGGGTTATGGTTCTTCAGCATGGTACTTCTCCTCCTTGATATCAATACACCTATGAAGTTTCATGTTGAAGTCTTGTATGGTATCATACAAAAAAACAAAGGGCAATAACTCTTATTTTTGAAAGTGTAAGGTTATGGTTCGTGTACATGTCACTTCTCCTCATTGATATCTATACACCCATGAAGTTTCATGTTGATATCTTGAATAGTTTCTGAGATACACCCTGAAAAGTTTTGTGACAGAAATGAAGGAAAGACAACGCCAATTCTATATCCCTCCGCCTTTGGCGGGATAATTATAAATATTTGTGCCAGCCTTTCCCCAAAAATTTGATAAGGCCTAATGGCAAACCACAAAGTTGAGCAGGTAGTTGGAGCATGGGTCAATCTGCCATATTTTGATTTTTGTTCATGCTTCCAAATAAAAAACTTTCAAACAAGTATTTAAGAGTTTATGTTAACACATCTATAACTGCTTATTTAGTGTTTTTTTTAATTCCCAATGTTATAATTTCTAAATAAAATACGCAAATTTCAGCAGTTATCAAAATACACACATTTCAACAAATATCTAACATCCACAACAACTAAAGCAGCAAAGGTAGAATAGCCGCACTTGTCATTTGTTTTAATATCATTCATTAACAGAAACTACTAACTGAACAGGGAAGATGGATGTCTTAAATATGTACACATCTAGCTCTTGCTGAGCAAGAACTGCCTGGCTGAAATTTTGTGAGCAAGAACTGACGAAAAAATCAACGACAAGCCGACCATCATTATATTGAAGTACAAAAAAGAAAGCTCAAACCTTTAAACTTGAAGTATGACCTTGAGTGAGTGATGCCTTGACATTGAGTCAGCACGACTGATTCATGCCTTCTACACATTGTCTTAATTACCTTAACATTTGAGACAAGTTTCCTAAAAAACCTTCAAAGGATATATAAGATATGGAAAGGACACAAAAAAGATCACCTTTGACCTTGAAGAATGATCTTGACCTTGAGCCAGCTTAACTGACTAATGCCATGTATACATCGTCTCAATGGCCTTAACATTCAAGCCAAGTTTCATGAAAATCCGTCAAAGCTTATAGAAGATTAGAGCGGACACCTTTGCAGAAGTATGACCTTGACCTTGAGCCAACATGACTCGTGCCTTCTGAACAATGTCTCAATGACCTAAACATTTTAGCAGTTTCATGAAAAAGCAATCAAAAGAAATCCACAAAATAACCCGCACAAAGAAACATAACAACATCATAGTAATCAACAAAATGCGGTAAAATAGGCAGAAACAAATCTCATTGGGTGTTACTGTGTCAAAGACGTCTTGCAGATAAGATATTTAGTATTGAAATACAGGTGCATCTAAACTTCTCAAGGATCAGACGTACCCTTTGGAGCCATGGGTCCGAGAGGTCCTGAGTACCAGATGGTTCTCTTGTTGTGGTCCACCGTGTTCTTCATTCCATCCTTGTAGTAGCACTGCAGCCAGCTGTTGAAGGCATTGGTCGTGTCATCGCGGTCTGAGCCATCGTACCAGGAGCCTTCTATATAATTAATCAAACATGGTCATAGATTCAGAGAATTAAAGTAACTTATACATAAATTGTATATTTACCATGTATGTGCACAGATGGCTTATAGCACCTTCTGGGTTTTCAAGGATGTAAGCTTAATTTATTATTTTAGTCAAAAAGATTTAAAAAAAACATATGTTTGTTTTTAAATGTTTTATTTCTTAAATGGCAGACAAATGCACAGCAGATTTTTATTAATAGCTTTATAGTTAAAAAAAAATGTAAAATATTTTTTTCCTAATGCTAACCTAACTGTACCACTTCCTGTTGTAAAACTGAACAAAGCTGTAGAACATCAGGCTCCTCTGATTTCTCAAAAGCATATTCAGACAAACTTTCCAAGACAGTCCTAGCGCATATGAAAGGGGGAACTTTTGCCCTGAAAAAAAAATCAATAATAATTTATATGATACACAATGCACACCAAATAAATAATTATCCACACCATGTTTTTGTAACTTGAATAGGTATTTTGTTAAGAATGCATAAGGGAAAAATATAAACTTTTTAAGATTTGTATGTCAATGGGGCCCAATTTAGGCTAAAATATTTGACCAAGAAAGAAACTGCAAGGCTACAAATTTACCCATTTGAACAAAGAAAATCCTATTAAGCTACAATTTGTTCTTCATTAAAACCATCATACAGTCAAAGTGATGATATTTTTACATAGAACACAAAACACAACAGTCAACATAGCAAAAGGGATATCAGGGATAGAAACTGACTGTTAACAATAGATTGCCTAGACGGGCAACTACATGTATCTCTAGTTATTTGGCCGGGCCAAAGAGTAAGCAGCAAATAACCAGGAACACAGCATTATTATGTTATACTTACTTTTAACAAAACAAAATCAGACAATATTATAAAACTGCTGTCATGACTTAATGCATAATGCTCTTTCATGGGCCTGAATCTTTGCGCTTTTTAAAAATAAACTGATTAACTGCAGGAAAACTATTCCAAGCTTTTAAAAAAAAAGCCAGTTTCACGGACAGACTAACTTATTTTGACATTTACTTGCCCGGACCAAAATCTACACACCCACTAATTTATATCGCGGGTAGCATACAAACCTGTGCAAGACCTCAGCTCTTAGGTAATTCCCAATACCATTGAAGAATTTCTGGTTAAGTAATGCTTCACAGATGGGTTTGTTGAAAGCAGCGTTCGACAGATTACTCAGCACATGTTTCCTGAAATACATGAGACAATTAATTTTAGCCTTATGGGTTTTATGCAATATTCAGCAAGCATAGTTGCAGATCATCCNTGTTGTCCAGATACACATGCATACCAAATATGAAAGCAATATCTAAAGGGACACAGAAGTTATGAGCCTTTTTCGAAAAGGTTGACGCCACAGATGATGCCGCCGCCAACAAAGTAACACCTATATGTCCCCTGACCATAGTCAGGCGACACAAAAATCCTATTTAGATACAATTTGTTCTTCATAAAAACCATCATACAGTCAAAGTGATGATATTTTTACATAGAACACAAAACACAACAGTCAACATAGTAAAAGGGATATCAGGGATAGAAACCAGGCCCTCTTCTGCCTATCTCACGGGTCCGATAGTCGGACCCATTCCCCATGCCAAATATGCATATTTTTTCCCCAATTCTCAAAAAAAATCCCCTCACCCCCACCCCCCAAAAAAAAAATAAATAAAAAAAAAAATAAGAAAGAAGTGTCTTTATGCATGATGATTATTAGACTCTATATCTCAATCTTATTTTTTAAACAACCTACAAAATATATAACCATACTTTATATGATTTTTATCCAAAATGGCTGTGAAACCCCCTGCCCAAATAATGCTTTTGTCGATGAAAATTATTTCTCAATTCGGAAGATTTCGCGACTGGAAAAATCCCCATTTTGCTAGGTACTTTTTCCCCAAATAGACAGAAAAAGGCCTGGTTAACAAATAAACAATAGATTGCCCAGACGGGCAACTACGTGTATCTCTAGTTATTTTGCCGGGCCAAAGAGTAAGCAGCAAATAACCAAGTACACAGCATTATTATGTAATACTTACTTTTAACAAAACAAAATCAGACAATATTATAAAATTGCTGTCATGACTTAATGCATAATGCTCTTTCATGGGCCTGAATCTTTGCGCTTTTTAAAAATAAACTGATTAACTGCAGGAAAACTATTCCAAGCTTTTAAAAAAAAAGCCAGTTTCACGGACAGACTAACTTATTTTGACATTTACTTGCCCGGACCAAAATCTACACACCCACTAATTTATATCGCGGGTAGCATACAAACCTGTGCAAGACCTCAGCTCTTAGGTAATTCCCAATACCATTGAAGAATTTCTGGTTAAGTAATGCTTCACAGATGGGTTTGTTGAAAGCAGCGTTCGACAGATTACTCAGCACATGTTTCCTGAAATACATGAGACAATTAATTTTAGCCTTATGGGTTTTATGCAATATTCAGCAAGCATAGTTGCAGATCATCCTGCGCAGTCGAAGCTACCCTGTCTGTTAATGAGACCATGGAACATTGTGTTTCTCACAGTCTGAAGTTGGTAACGTTAGGGGCTGTTAAGCGGGATAGGGATAGCAAGGTGACCAGGGTTTGAGTACCAGACTGGCTGCACAATTTTCTCATCCTGAGACATTTTTCGCCCAACGTGGGGCCATGACGTAACCTGGGTTTGCTCTCAGACGTCCATTGTAAATTATATAACACCCCGAATCCCTGTATTCGAGGACGAATAGATGTTCAAATGAGGTGTATGTCACGGTCTGAACTTGGTCAGGTTAGGGGAGAGGTTGTGTGGTGGCCCGGTTACATGTAGCTCAGTCGGAGAGGACTCCCCCTGATAGCGAGGTGTCCCGGATTCAATTCCCGGATTCAATTCCCGTCCTGTTCCCACAATTTACTCACCCTGTGACACTTGCTGACCAAATTATGCTTATGCTGTTGATAAACAATACATTCTGATTCATGCAGTTACAAATTTTGAATAGTCCCATGTCAAAAGTAACACTGAATTTACTTTAAATTTCTCATTTATTGGACTACAAATTCAGCTGAACTTTAATTTTTGAAGCCGCAACATGAAATAGCATACCTGAAATCTGAATACTCCAACAGTGGACATGGGCCTCTTTCTTTGAAGCTAAAGTCAGCCCCCGGCACCCACTTGCCAAACCTCATGTAGTCTATAAAGCTGAGAGCCTTCTTTGGCAGATCATCACACGTTATGAAATTCAAATGAGAATGCTTTTCCAACTTATCGGCATCGATCCAGTCAAATTTGCCTGCAAGTCCAAAAGTGAATAGTATATCTAGTTTGCCAGTTCCACTCAAGTGCTCCAGAAGTGAGACCTTCAGTTCTTTCCCACGAGAAGATGCTGTGATTGTGAAGCTTCCAAACGGGCTTGCCACTGCAGGGTTTTTACTTATCTCTGACTTTGAAATTTGTCTGAAAAGTCGGCCCTTACATACTGTATTTATAAAATTACCGGATAAATGAATTTCCGGACCTTCTGGCATTTTTCTGTCTCAGAAACGCAGTATTTTCTTTTAACAGTTGTGTGTTAAAAAAAATCCGCGAAATTGTGTTTACATAACCTAACCAAGCGTTTAACAACACGGATTTCGTTTTATCGATTTACGGTACAGGCCACAATATACTAATTCCTATCCCAACATTATTTAATAAAGTCAACATCTTCCACTTAGGGATCCCCATAACCGTACATAACCATACTTTTGTTTAAGAGCATTCGAAGATGGCTGCCGGATATTGTGCATTGTTCTGTAAAAACTAGCAATTTAACTACATACGCTGCAGCCAGGTCATTCTGTTTCATTCTTATAATAAAGAATTTTGATGCGTCATTATAGCCATTATTTATGTTTCCCCATTACTTACATTTCGTACGATGTCAGGATTTGTACACTATATGTCGTAACCGTGTCAACATTGTCAAACAACTGAGTGAACTGTCATCAGCCCATATATCTCGTTTCGATAGTGTTTTACATCATATAATAGGCATACATGAGCATTCGGAAGAGGCAAAGTTTGTTCAATTAATAAAGACATTACCTGTTTAAAATGACATGAAACTGGTGATAATGCAAGGTATAGAAGGTTCATTGAGAAGTGGATATTCCCTGTGCAAATGTTAAAATATATGTTTAATGTGCAATAAATGCATGTATTTTACCTGTAGTTCTCCTACCACGAACATCCCTACCAGAACACATCGCTACAGCGGGGCCTTCAAGTGGGCGCTGGCCACCTCACCGTAGATGAACACCGACTGATTTAATTTCTGTAAGCCTGTAAATACTGTGCCATACCAAAGCCTACTTGTATGAAATGTCACAGATCTTCTACAATAACGAAAGAAGTATTGGACAAGTACGTTTATTTAAAAAAAGTCTTAAATCGATTTTTGTATTCATAACTATTTTATATTGAAACTCGAGATGCCTATTTTTCAAATGAAAATAACTCTTAAAACTATTTCTACTCTTGTTTTTTTTTTCTCAGTATAATAATAACGTAAAAATAAGTCGAACAAGCATTTAATGGACGTAGCTAATTTCCCTATTTTTATTTGAATAGGGACATGCCAAATATTATATTAGTATATCTTATATCGAGGGAGGATAATTAAATAAAATTTGCTGATGTCGTAATTAAAACTAAACCGATTATGTACCATGATAGTCAGGCAAAAACAGATGATTTATTACAAATCGTCAGTTTCCCTGGAGTAATGGATTAAAACGCACATAGCAAACACATATAATAAAAATAAGGAAAATTCATACTATATAGATAAAAAGGAAACCGCATACAATATAGATTAAGAAGAAATACGGAGACAATGTACTGGCTTTAAATATAGACTTCCGTTAACTTTTCCTTCACTTGCAAAGATATATAACACTTTATTCATATTACCCGGTATATTGGTATTATTGTATGAATAACTCGGATATTCATATTTACTTAGACTATAAATGCCTAGTCATATATCAAAGAAATAAGTTTGCACCCAGTCAAGGCCTCTTATCACAAGTGTAACTTACATAGTATCGGTGCCTTTTTCAATTTCATAACCGATAAGCACACGGAACAAGAAACAACCAATGGCATTTCTAGCCAATTAAGAACACTGTACATTTAATTAGCCGTGTATCTGGAAAAGTGGGCTTAACGCAGGTGCGTAAAGTGTCGTCCCATATTAGCCTGTGCTGTCCGCACTTGCTTTTAGCCATTTTCCCATTTTTCCAAGAACGCGACTGAAATGATCGTTGATGTGCAAATTTATCATTAAGTAATCCGATCTCGGGTCAAAATAAAATCTTTGCCGGGTCAATATATCGCTTTCATACGTCGCGAATTGAAGTATTTGAAACGTTCAAATTCTGAGGTCGTCGAATAAAAACGTACTTAAATTAAAAAATGCTAAGAGAATTGGTACCATACAATGTATCTTGAGAAAGCACAAATAACAATGATGGTAATGACATGAACGTATACCATGTTTATTGGTTTTTAAATTGTTGAATACATGATTCATTTCAAAATTCAAATGTCGATCACAATATTCATTGATCACCCGTAAAATTACTTTGTCAGCTTAAGACGATTAGAAGTTGAACATTTCATTTCATGAAAACATGGGAGGGGAAATCTCGCCACACTGATAAATAAACAAAGCTTTCGTTTATAAACAGTTTTACTTTGATGACAGTACAATGCATTTATATTTTGAACCGTGGCACACAATCAAATTTTTCGAGTGCAATAAATACACAATATCACAAGTCATTAACATTAATTATTATTTAATTATTTCAAATTTGGCATTTTCACCGTTATTGGGGCTTTAAATATTCCGCCCTAATCTAACCCAAAATCCTGTATCTGCGCTGCGCCTGCCTTTTACATACGGATGTAAATAAATCGCGTCACCGGTTTTATGTATTTCTAGTTGATAAATGAATTTTGGATACATACATATACAGTTTAACTTTAGCGATCAAATACAAGTAAATTCATTACCACTTCTGCTCGACTAGTTATGCCACAGAAAGTTTTACAAATCACCGAAGTCCGCGATATTATAAATTCGCCCATTTGAAGCTAACGAATGTATTCAATCAAAGAGATTTTATTAACAAGCAATACATCTGTGTGTTTAAATATTAATTTAAATAAAGATTCTTGAAAGGGGTTTGATATTTTGCACACAAAAAACTTGAAATAAATTGACGGAGAATGTCGTTCGAAGTACTTTTATATGACATCCCAGTTGGGCTACAGTGTGCTTTTCATCAACTATCACAACGATAGAAAATAAATGCGTAATTAAATTGTAATGTTATGTGAAATTGATTTATAATGTGAGTCATGTGTCTTTTGCTATGTGCAGCCAGCGTAGCTCGAGAACAGCCTATGTATTCGCGCAGTTTTGTCAGACGCTACCGCTATACAGTCACGCAAGATTTCGTGGTCTCATAAGCACAGACAGGGTAGTTCCTGAACAGACTATCGGCGAACAAGAAACCGCATACGCTTAGTCTGGTCGGGGCTACCCTGTCCGCTAGTAGACCACTAAACATTGAGAGACTTTAGAGCGGACTACGCGAATGCGGTTTCGTGGTCTTCTGCGCGGATAGTTTGGGGCTACCGTGGATGCATGTGAAATATCAACTATTCATGTATGTGTGCGATCTATATACGAAACATTTTTACCGCCATTGGCTTCGGTTAAGATTAAGGTTTGTGCAAAAACACCACATCTCTGTTTGTTTAACAACCCTACATTTCCTCGGCCAATGACGATAGCATATGTGCATGACCTGCAATAGATCAGCATGTTTGCTTCGCTTCATTTTGAATTAAAAAGTTTGCAAGCAACAACTCCACACCATTTCGTACTTTTCGATTTTAGAAAAGTCAGGTCAAGCTTTTTGTATAAGTTACATACAGTTTGTTATTACCAATCTCTGAAGCAACCAACGACAGAGCTTACAACTTATAACGTGTACTTTGGGTCATCACTGAACAATACCCATAACTCTGGCTTTCATTAGAGCACAATTAAAGTTCTTTTGTATTTAAAATATTCGGTTTATTGTTGGCATGAACGATTGTAGACTAGTCTTTTTGTACACCTTTGCTTCCAAATTCCCAGTAAATTTTGATTTGTTAATAACCAACACAATTGTTTTTAACGAAGCGTTATTAAATAATGATTTGTTGACATTGTTAATTTGTGAAATGTATGAGTACTATTTTAGGGAGTTTATCTTTGATAAAGAGAATATAAGCATTTCTAATGATAATTTAAATATATGTACCGGTATATAGAGTTCAAAGTTTGGCATCCCCATATTAATTTTTAATAATTCGTCCATTTTTAATAGCAATTTACCGGTATTCAAGGTTATATGTACATCATAATACAATTTGTTTTTCGTTTGTTGTTAATGTGAGAGAAATATCCGAAGTGAATAAACCAGTATTCGTGTATTGGGAACATTGACCCTTCCAAAACTTACGCTACATTATTATGTTATTCATGGTTTATCAACAAAAGATCACTTGTAACAGGACACATTGACGTTTTGTTATATATGGGAGACACTTCAAGTCAGCTTAAGCTTTCCCTATCTAATGACGTTAAGTATATCATAACTTGATGATAAGATAGAATAAACAGTTCACAGTTAAAACTCTCATCCTTATATGTACTTGGTGATCTTATCATGCACTCAATTATACTTTATGCAGACGCTCGGTAAACTGAGGAAAAGAGAAATCAAAGGCACTCCAACCAATGATATCGATCCTGCACTCGGTCTATACACAACCTTAACGGGTTGATTAACATAATAGGGAAAAATATATGCAAATATATACCGGTAGATATAATTCCCCTTTAAGTGAAGTGGGCAACGAAAGCAGTCGATTGGTTGATCCAAATTTATCGTTAACGTACCTGTATTAACTACATCAAAGGGGCATATTAATTTATTTGAAAGCAATTACCATTATTTTGCAATGGTGTACGATATATCATCCTTAATCTGGATGAAACATAAACAAGTTGATCTTCCTATAGCCTTATGCCAAGATAAGCGTTCTAAAACTACTCATCAACAACGTAGACGTAACTCCCTGGTGTAGGCGATGTTTTGAAGTGCTACGTTTTGCTACTTAAAAAGGACTTGTTCACAGTTTGGTTAACTGACGAGCTTCAAAATAATTGTAATAGATTCAAACAAGATTGTAAACATTATGTATACTCAGAACAGGCCCGTATCCAGGATTTTTTTACTGGGTGGGGGCCCAAATGGGGAGGATGCGGGAGGGGTTTCCCCTCCCGAATAGATTTTTTTTAATTTGGCACTGTTCAAGGTGAATTTTAAAGCGTAAAAAACCTTATTTTGTGATATAAAGTTATGGTACATTACAAGTAAATCAACATCTTTCTGACGTCTGAAGATTTCAGAAATGTATGATGTTTGATGAAGAAAGAAAAGCAATCTTTGAAAATCAAAAACCTTTATTAAGAAATGTAACATAAAGTATGACTCTAGAGGAGGTTTGATTTCAAAGAAAAAATACTATTATGGTTATATGTCAGTAACTGGCATATACCCAAGTAGTATTTTTTCTTTGAAATCAAATCTCTTCTAAAGTTTCAAAGTAAATTATTAATAAAATGTTTATCATCTACAACACAGTTTGCACAGAAATGTAACATAAAGTATGACTCTAGAGGAGGTTTGATTTCAAAGAGAAAATACTATTATGGTTATATGTCAGTAACTGACATATACCCAACTAGTATTTTCTCTTTGAAATCAAACCTCCTCTAAAGTTTCAAAGTAAATTAATAATAAAATGTTTATCATCTACAACANTTTCAGTTGTTCATCAACATTGAGTGTATGTATGGCTTATATTGGATATTGGTTTGTATTTCAGTTGTTCATCCACAATGAGTGTATGTAGGGCTTATATTGGATATTGATTTGTATTTCAGTTGTTCATCAACAATAAGTGTATGTAGGGCTTATATTGGACATTGGTTTATATTTCAGTTGTTCATCCACAATGAGTGTATGTAGGGCTTATATTGGATATTGATTTGTATTTCAGTTGTTCATCCACATTGAGTGTATTAAGGGCTTGTATCTCAGTTGTTTATCAACAATGAGTTGATGTAGGGCTTGTATATATCTCAGTTGTTCATCCAAATGGAGTGTATGTAAGGCTTGTATCTCAGTTGTTTATCAACAATGAGTTGATGTAGGGCTTGTATATATCTCAGTTGTTCATCAACAATGAGTGTATATAGGGCTTGTATATATCTCAGTTGTTCATCAACAATGAGTTGATGTAGGGTTTGTATATATCTCAGTTGTTCATCAACAATGAGTTGATGTAGGGCTTGTATATATCTCAGTTGTTCATCAACAATGAGTTGATGTAGGGCTTATATTGGATATTGGTTTGTATTTCAGTTGTTCATCCACATTGAGTGTATGTAGGGCTTGTATTTATCTCAGTTGTTCATCAACAATGAGTTGATGTAGGGCTTATATTGGATATTGGTTTGTGTTTCAGTTGTTCATCAACAATAAGTGTATGTAGGGCTTATATTGGACATTGGTTTATATTTCAGTTGTTCATCAACACTAAGTTTGGAAATTGGCTTATATTTCAGTTGTTCATCAACAATGAGTGGGTGAACAGCCAGAGTGGGAGGACGTTCCCCACCCTCAACCCGTGCACGGGCAAGCAGATATGTCAGGTCCAGGAGGCTGACAAGGTGGGCCTGGGTTTTTAGATTTGTTTTGTTGCTTTTTGTTTGAATTATATAAACATAAAATAAGCATTGCTCTTGTAAAACTGGGCTTAATGCATGTGCATGACGGTCATCCCAGATTAGCCTGTGCATACTGCACAGGCTTATCTGGCACAAAACTTTCTGCTTTTATTGAATTTTCTTCCGAAGCCAGGAAGACTCTCATAAAGGAAATACCACACTGTCAGACAACACATGAATTAAGCCCCATTTTCACAGAGCAATGCTCATTTGATTGTTCGCCTTTTGTTTAAAATATATGAACCTTAAATCAAAGAGATCCACGTGAGACTAGCAAATGTTACACGTTTACATGCAGGGCTTTTTCTCACCATTTTGAGAATATGACCTACACCAGTGAATTTGGGAATTTTAGCGTAAAATATCAGTTAAATTGATATTACAACTACAAATTGGGAGTATGACCTAATAAATGCTATAAAATCAGCCCCAAAAAATCACTGCAATATATTACCAAGTACGATATCACAGGTCAGGAAGGGCTGAGCTGGATGATACATATAATTATTTTTGAAGACAATTCAGGTTTCATCCAAAATGCACCCTGTTTTGTATTTCATTGATATACATTTATACAATTATTAGGCTTATGCATGTGCGTAAAGGGACATAATACCAGATTAGCCTGTGCAGTCCGCAAAGGCTAATCAGGGACGAAACATTCCGCCTAAACTGGATTTTTTTTTAGAAGAGACTGCTTTTAAACAAAATAAAATCATAAAAGCAGACAGTGTTGTCCCTGATAAGCCTGTGTGGACTGCAGAGGCTTATCTGGGACAACACTGTATGCAAATGCATTAAGCACGGTTTTCCCGGATTAAGGCTTAATTGTTCTGTTTAAGGCGGATGTTTACCTTGCTGTGAAAGCGGCGCGTGCTGCATTTCGACGTGGCTCCCCCTGGCGGAAACTGGATGCCTCCAAGAGAGGACAACTCATGAACAAACTTGCCAAACTCATGAGAGATAATCTCACATACATTGCTGTAAGGGCCCCCATTTTGTTAATCATTTTAAACATACTAACACTACATGTCTAACAGTCCAAATCATGCCTTAATGAAGATCTTAAACTGTTAGACATGATTTGTACATGGTTAAATCGTTATTTTGGGGAGGTTAAGACCTCAAGTCAATTGTTTTAACATTTGACTATAGTTCAAATGGGTATTAATACTTTACAAAAGTTAAGATTGACCTTAATATTTGACAGAAGTTTAAAATTATTGAGGCTTGACTTAATTTTGCTACATGTACATCAATATATTTTTAAATAATGTTTAGTCCTGCAAACCCAGTGCTTGGAAACTTACAAACCATACAGGTCTTTATATTAGTTTTAACATAATGTACTTGTCACAAACATATTTTCCATCTGGTTTAATGGTCTATAGCTGAATGCTGATTTGTGTACATCTGACATAAGTTCAAACGCAAAAGCTTACTTACTTTCCCCACTACAGCCATGCATTTTAAAGAATAAGTCAGTCATAATAAACTGGGTTTAATACATGTGCATAAAGTGTCAACCCAGATCAGCCTGTGCACTTTGCACAGGCTAATCACGGACAACACTTTCCGTCTTAACTTTAAAAAACAAAAATACCATAAAATTGGAAAGTGTTGTCCCTGATTAGCCTGTGCATACAGCACAGGCTAATCTGGGACAACACTTAAAGCACATGCATTAAGCCAGTTTTCCCAGAACGAGAGTCACATTATTCACCTTGTTTTTCCCCTGTGTGTTCAGAGCTTGGAGACCCTGGACAATGGTAAGCCATACCTGGACGCAAGGGAGGACATCATTGCTGCCACTGAGAACATCGAGTACTACGCAGGCTGGTGTGACAAAATCCACGGGCAGACAATTCCAGTCGGCAAGTAATATAGGTCACCATGGACTAGTGGATATGGTGTCCGTCTAGCGTCCAGGGGGTCATGAGTTTGATCCCCATTGTGGGAGCCTTCTTTAGATCTCCCTGAAAGACACCACTTGAGAACTGTTTCTACCGAGGAAAAAGGATCAAGAGCGTTTCAATAAGCCTTAGGCTTTCAATGCAATTAGGCTAAAATAAATAGGTTTAAACTTTGAATCATTACAGTGTTTTTCTTTAAAAGATGACAAAGAGCCCCATACCTCCAGCTTAGAAACATATTGTTAAATGTAAAGCATGTTTGAAATGTATGATTTTTAGACTTGTCAAATGACAAAAAAATCAAAATGTTTAACTTAGTCTTATCTTAAAATATTAAACAATGAATAACCTTTTTATGTTCACCAGTATATACTGGGGGACATATTGTTTTTGCCCTGTCTGTTGGTCTGTTGGTTGGTCTGTTTGCGCCAACTTTAACATTGGCCATAACTTTTGCAATATTGAAGATAGCAACTTGATATTTGGCATGCATGTGTATCTCATTTAAAGTGGTGAAAGGTCAAGGTCAAGGTGATCCTTCAAGGTCAGAGGTCAAATATATGTGGCCCAAATCGCTTATTTTATGAATACTTTTGCAATATTGAAGATAGCAACTTGATATTTGACATACATGTGTAACTTATGGAGCTGCACATTTTGAGTGGTGAAAGGTCAAGGTCAAGGTCATCCTTCAAGGTCAGAGGTCAAATATATGTGGCCCAAATCGCTTATTTTATGAATACTTTTGCAATATTGAAGATAGCAACTTGATATTTGGCATGCATGTGTATCTCATGGAGCTGCACATTTTGAGTGGTGAAAGGTCAAGGTCATCCTTNACTTAAAATGAGGTTGTATTGTAATTGTTTGTGACATTGCAATTTTATCATCTTTCTGAGGATGTTTTCGTCCTTTATAATTAAAATATTTGCACGTGTTCTAATTGATTGCATCGGAAAACACTACATCATCTAGCCGAATATCCGGGTGCGATATTTGCTATGCTGTATATAATTACGCTGAAGATACTATGGTGGCATAAAGGGGACACCCGGATTAGTTTTCCATCCTGTGAGCACGTGAAGCAAAATTATTACAGATGTCCCACCGAGCATATATATATATATATATAAATCGCAAACACAACATCGCCTCGACAAATATGACATGCTTCCGATGAGTATCATATCATATTCAATGGCTAACTCGTAAAATGGTATACTCATAATGAGGGTTTCCATTATTTTGTAGACATGCACTTACGGTGATATCACTGATTGGCGAAGCCTCAACACGAACTAAATATCGTTCGTATACCATGCAAACACGTACTTTAATACAAGTACTATATAGAGAATAACAAGTTATTTCCTGATCTTTTTGTAATATATCAGGCATGGCTGAGAAGAATAATTGCGTCAGGCGCACTTGCGCTTAATGTTTGTAAAAATAAGTTTTTTTTCCCTGTTTGTGTTGCTTTTTGTGTCTAAAATATATTACATCTTGGTATAGAATTGTTTGTTTTGTTGAATCTTATTCTTCTTTTTTTACTAATAATGATGACTGTGTAGTTCATTCCGAGTAATATGACCTACGTCCAAACATGGACTGATATTTCAACTTCCTTTTTAACTGATATACAAAAAAAAAATATCATGCAAGGTTATGTCAGACAGATATCAATGTAACGGCATGATAAACGATTATATCACACTTGAAAAATGGTATAGGTCATTTATAGATACTGTTTATATATACGCGTTTAAATAGTTCAAACCAGTAACCAACCCCCCCCCCCCTCCNCCCCCCCCCCCTCCACCGCAGATATTACCGAGTCATAAGTATACCGTAGGAATTTATTTGTCAGTTAAAGACCCCTTCGTCACTGTTCATGTGCCGTAATTATTAATAATATTAAATGCTTTTTATATCCAACAAAAGTTATACTAGTGGTCTAGTGACATGGTAATAAGATTTAAGTACGCAGTACCTTTCAACAGCCCATATTTGCCATTCGTTATCGAAATTGAATTAAAATAAGTAAAATCCTTCTGATTGGCAGTGTTCTGTTTCCGAAGAACATCTTCTGTGTCAGTGGTTCCACATAATTGGATACACTGTACGTCTTTTTCACTGTTCTTTTCAGCAATGCTTTAAATCGTATATTATTAAGCGTCATGCGAGTTTAACCGCCGCGTGGATTGTTCATACAACTTTATCTATCAGGTCAGTTCAATAAAGTGAGCGTCGCATACAATCGGTGTTTAATCGTGAAGTGGACTCATAAATAGCCAATGACGGAGCGACTGGCGGTATGACACCGCGGGTCCTTTTGAGCTTGAGTCGATGGAATTCAAACACCGATTACGGTGATTTATGACAACTTCCTCATTCGAAGCACTATAAAAGCGACCGACTGAAAGTGTGCGGCATTGGTTGTTGCGGTGTGTTGGTTCTGTGACGCAAAACATAAGACACTGTTGCAGTTTGGAGAACTGTACGACTTTGTTAAAAAAAACTCAGAAAGACGACCAGGTGTTAAGGGATGCTGTTACGGATTTTGCAGCTGTGCTGTATTCACCATGCCATCATAGGTAGGCGCATTTGAACTGTTTAATTTCGTGTTATACGGCAAGAACAGAATGTTTGTTTCAGATACCCGACCTACCCTTAAATGTTCCGAACATGGAACATGTTTTAAAATTTTTCTTTCTAAATTATTAATTAAAGTGTATTATTGAATTCAACAACTGTTCTGTTTCGATACGCTTTGAAAAAATATGCTTTAAGACATTACCGAAATGTTCTTCTGCTTCAATGTCACCATGTTTCTTAGAACAACAGAACATCACTCCGTATACTCAATAATACAATATGAAACTATACTACTATATACCGACCCAAGTTGTAGATCATGTAAACCCGAAGCAAACATATTAATGCCCAATTACGTTCTTGCTGCATGTATTTCATGCACAACTTGAAGGTATACAAGTAGTGTTAAGCCGATGGGGGTTTTGTCAACTAATGAAATATGGTGCGCTTTGATAGCGTTTTGTTTGGAAGGTCCGCGCAAGAGCAATATAGCATGTTATGTTTTTCGTTGTGTGTTCTTTATTGTTTGGCATATTGAAAGTCACAGGTCCCAAAAATAATGCAGATATCGTTTCTAAAGGATATCTTACCGACCAAAATACAACATAAAACTCATTAAAATCGGACGAATACAAACGATTTGTTCATGATTAATTGTAGTATGTTTACAACAACGAAAGGTATATTGCTTTTGGACTAAATGGAGAGAGAACACAACGACACATATACTTTATAACGCATTTTTGCTCGCAGGGATATGATCATAAAACATGGAATTGCACGGATGAACGCTTTATGCTTTCATGTGGATTTTGAACACTTGCTTCAAAGCGGTACATCATTTCTTTGTTATTGGAGGTTTTGCTAAAAAACTAAGTACGATTTTATGTTTTATTTCATATATGTTTACGCAAAATGTGTGCATAATTTGTGAAAAAAAAAGAAAAAAGATAACTATTCCAAGAAAAAATAATTTATACGCGTGTACATAACTATTGAAACAGTAGTAAGTAATATATTTTATGTTTACTTTCCTGTAAACGACACAAAATCATAAGTTTATGTCTGTCAAATATTCTGTATGTTTGTCTGTCTCATGAAAAAAACAATAAAGGATGCCGACACAATGCTTCTTTTTTCATACTGTCTGTTGATAAGGAAGAACACAGGAAAAAGTAAACGACTATGAGTGTTTTCTGATTGCAATAAATCGTTCAAAAACATCTGTCTTATGTACCACTAGCATTTGATTGCTTGAAGTAATTTTTAATCGTGGCATAAGTACGGGAATGAAATGTACTTAGACAATCAAAATGTCGAGAGCATTGAAAGACTGTTATCGGTAAAAGATGAAACAACGTGAAGTATAAGTGCATTTTGTGATCTATGCATTCATTTCAAACACAGATTTAGATAGATAGACTAAGTACGGAAAACCAAACGGATATAATGTATCTACATCAGGAGCCGCAATGAGCAAAACCTTCCGCGGTAAAGTGTTTGCAGATTCACGCAAATATGCTTTCCTCTAAACCACTCATGAACAAATAGCCAGTCTCATGAGACTTTATACACCTACACAGATACCTCTGATTGGGCTTGGGATTGCGAAGTGGGTGGGGTATAGGTTGCTACGGCAAAATATGGAGAAAAAGAAATTCACCACAAAAGTAAGAAATGTCTGTGTTGTAATGAAATTTCATAGATCGATAGATGCAACAACAGTCTCACTTTGGATAACATCGCATTCATGTTTGTTTTGTGTTTCGCAAATACTTTCTGCCAAGCACCCACAATGGGGAAAAAGTGTTTGAGGCGCATGAACTCACTTTTATATTTAGATATCTACATGAACTTGTTCTTTGATAGAATACAATGTTATCTACAAGCTATCGCAAATGCACATGCTTTATCATTGCTGACTTATGTTTAAATTTAGGTACAATGTTTTTGTCTGTATCCACTACATTTTGTACGTCACGATAAGTTAACCGATTCAAAGATAATATATCTATAAGTTTGGCATGATTTTTAAACAAACCCACAACCGCATAATAATTTTTCCTTACCACAGAATACTGTATTACGATTTGCTCCAGCCTTGGCAACACACTTTAATCACATTTTAAAAATATATCATTGCTGCTATATTTTGCTTGTGTCGAAATATATGTTTTTTTAACAGCCAATCTTTGTGACAATGGCGAAAGGAATATGCATTTTTAATCGTTGTGCCATGAAAAAGAACAATACGACTATTTATACGTTTTCTTTATAATCGATAACGCTTAATTATGTTCACCAAAAGAAGTTTGCTAACGGATGTAATCGGCTTGCTATCTACATAAATAATGACATGTACGCGCCGACAAATAGACCTTTTGCAAACATTATGTAAAACGCGTTTTAAATCTGTCAGCCCGCATGAACTCACTTTTATATTTAGATATCTACACGAACGTGTACTTTGATAGAATACATTGTTATCTACAAGCTATCGCAAATGCACATGCTTTATCATTGCTGACTTATGTTTATATTTAGGTACAATATTTTTGTTTGTAGCCACTACATTTTGTACTTCACGATAAGTTAACCGATTCAAAGATAATATATTTATAAGTTTGGCATGATTTTTAAACAAACCCACAACCGCATAATTATTTTTCCTTACTACAGAATACTGTATTACGATTTGCTCCAGCCTTGGCAACACACTTTAATCACATTTTTAAAATATATCATTGCTGCTATATTTTGCTTGTGTCGAAATATATGTTTTTTTTAACAGCCAATCTTTGTGACAATGGCGAAAGGAATATGCATTTTAAATCGTTGTGCCATGAAAAAGAACAATAAGACTATTTATACGTTTTCTTTATAATCGATCACGCTTAATTATGTTCACCAAAAGAAGTTTGCTAACGGATGTAATCGGCTTGCTATCTACATAAATAATGACATGTACGCGCCGACAAATAGACCTTTTGCAAACATTATGTAAAACGCGTTTTCAATCTGTCAGCCCGCATGAACTCACTTTTATATTCAGATATCTACATGAACTTGTACTTTGATAGAATACAGTGTTATCTACAAGCTATCGCAAATGCACATGCTTTATCATTGCTGACTTATGTTTATATTTAGGTACAATGTTTTTGTTTGTATCCACTACATTTTGTACTTCACGATAAGTTAACCGATTCAAAGATAATATATCTATAAGATTGGCATGATTTTTAAACAAACCCACAACCGCATAATAATTTTTCCTTACTACAGAATACTGTATTACGATTTGCTCCAGCCTTGGCAACACACTTTAATCACATTTTTTAAAATATATCATTGCTGCTATATTTTGCTTGTGTCGAAATATATGTTTTTTAACAGCCAATCTTTGTGACAATGGCGAAAGGAATATGCATTTTAAATCGTTGTGCCATGAAAAAGAACAAAAAGACTATTTATACGTTTTCTTTATAATCGATAACGCTTAATTATGTTTACCAAAAGAAGTTTGCTAACGGATGTAATCGGCTTGCTATCTACATAAATAATGACCTGTACGCGCCGACAAATAGACCTTTTGCAAACATTATGTAAAACGCGTTTTCAATCTGTCAGCTGTAATAAAGGTTGTAGGGGAATTTGTTAATTTTACATATCCTTTTATCTGAGTAAAGTAATTTGTGTTCTATCAGCACACATGGTAACCCTACTTCATATGCTGATCTCCTACTTTAATACCCGGCGACAAGGAAGTTTAAAACTGAGCTTGTTATATTTGTGCAACACAGAAGAGACCTTAGTGTATCAAGGCTGCAATATTTCGTAAGCATCAGTTTTTTTTTGTTACCGCACACTTTTAAATTTTAGGGAAACGGTTTAAGCCGAATATATTCGTTATCGACCAACCTGTGTCATTTTTGTGTAAAATTGATGCATCGTTGATGCTATTGTTTTTATAGGAAATATTTCGTACGGAGCTTTTTGAATCAGCAAATCGGTTTTTAGGCCCTGCCCTCTTCAAAGAAGGCGGCACAAAGGAGTCGCACTGTCCGTCCGATCGTTTGCTTGTCTCCACGTTTGTTCGAAAGGTCCTGTCTCTGCCATAACTTTTTGCTGCAAAGCGTAGTTATTTACTAGATGTCATTAGAAAACGAAAGTAAAACCACTGTAAAGAGAAATAAAAATGAAAATAACTTGATAAGCTTTGATATACAGTAGTCGATAGTTTTCTGAAAACAAAAATGTTGGTCAAATATTTTTGGATTGATTGATTAACCATATTTACATTACCTCATTTCAATCATAGATCTTTTCATTAATCTAATTTGAAAATGAAAACAAATGGCCATGTTAAGGGCTATCAACGAAATACTCGTAAAGGTTGTTACAAGTAAAACACCAATTTACAAAATGGCACAACAAATAGTATGTATCCGTATTCTTTATCTAGCGTCTTAAAGGTCCGTGTATATTTCGTCGTTAATTATGTTGCATGTTATCTAGAGCAAGAATTTCATGAATGTTATCAACCATTAAAACCTTTACAAAAATAACGAAACCGATTCTATCTGTCAGCTTTAATGCAAAATTAGGAGGTTTGCTAAGTTTGTTTATTTCGATGATCTTTTGATCTTGGCAAACACACTTGTTAGTCATTTATTGTGATTTCTTGCCTTCTTTAACGCTATGTGACAAGGAAGTAGTAAACTCTGCTTGGTACAAAAGTATTTTCACACCATTATGAAAGGCTTTATTGCTCTTCAAATAATTAACTCGAAGACATGTTTTAATATCGAGCAGTGCTGCTTTTTTCTTCCCTGGTGCATCTGCGCATTTCCAATACTACAAACAGCGTGATTGGCATTACACAGTCTGAACGATCGTTTCGCTTGTGTAAATACTTGTTTTGTAAAAAAAGCATTTAATCTGAAAGACATAGTACAAATTCACATGTTGTATTGACATGTCACTACAAAATTGTATAATATTGTTTACATTCGGCGTATCACGGCACTTTGTAATCGAAGTTTGATAGGTCCAATGTTCTTACTACGTTTTAGAAGAAACAAATAAATATCAGAAAACTCATCGATGAACGCATTATTTACTGTTACAAAATCTTTGAATGTACCTTTTAAAATAATGTTTAATCTGTTTAAAACATATGTTGCCTCGATTAAAAATATACTAGAAAATCTATTTTGATACGTCAAGCTAATTTCTGTAATAAAGCATTTAAACTTAGAGCCGAATTACTTAACTTTGATAAACAACTAAGAGCCTTCTCTTTCATATTGCATTCTCACAAAAATCATACATTCGTAAAAATACATAAAAATGTGTTGTTATTTTGACGCATGTGTATGTATGTGTATGTATGTTTTTTTTTTTTTTTTTTTTTTTTTTTTTTTTTTTTTTTTTTTT
>VMBQ01002221.1:125169-145250 GCA_007657795.1 Dreissena rostriformis
GAACAATGCCCACTTATATTGATCTATTTTCACTGATATCATATCATCTAAAGCTCGAAACTGAAATTGCTCATATGTAGGTTACATTCCACTAATATCTTCCCCCTCCCCCCAGGTTGGTCATCTGATCATGCAGGCTGCAGGTCGCACCAACCTGAAGAGGGTGTCGCTGGAGCTGGGAGGGAAGAGTCCCTTCATCATACTGGACGATTGTGACTGTAAGATTTACTGTCCTTGATGTATGGGAAAATAGGTGGCAGATTGCCTCAATCATAATTTGATATCCACATTTGTTTTATTTATCCCCTGCCAAAGTCTGAGGGATATAGAATTGGAGTTGTCCGTCTGTGCGTTATTCCGTCCGTTTATCATACTGTCTGTCCATCTGTCACAAAAAAAATTTATTTGCAGGGAATATCACTTCAACGAATTTGCTTATTTTACTGGTAACTTGATTTCTGAAGTATTTTGTGTTTACATGTAGTTAGATTTCCACAGTCTTTGATTACGTTGAATTATCACTGTCTTTTCATTAAGTTGCATTACCACTGATGTGTTTTCATGTACTTTCTACATTCTTTTGTTTTGTTTAATGTGCACATTCTTTTGTTTTGTTTAATGTGAACATTTTTTTGTTTTGTTTAATGTGCACATTCTTTTGTTTTGTTTAATATCCACATTCATTAGGGTAGGTATAGTTTCCACATTTACTAGTTACAGTTGATTTTCCTGTTGATGTCCACATTGATTTGTTATAGTTGGATTTCCACATTAATGTGTGTAAGCATACTTTCCATTTGCATTTGTTTTAGTTAAAGGTGTCATTTAGTTTGATTTTCACAGTACTAACATTTTGAGTTTGCATTATTTTAATTGTTGTTTCTTTTCACGATCTTTCCTTTAGTTTAATAACCAGTCTTTTTTATGCTAAGCAAGTATTTTTCAAGATTTATACGTCTTTTCATTTATGTACATTCTCAAAATCGCAATATTATTTTGATGCAAATAATTTAAAATGCAATGATTCATGTACTTTTACATGTAAGCCTCTTTTGAAAATACTCCATATAGAGTCTGCTGTACGTTTACCCGTTCCGTCTCAGAAGCCAAGTGAACATGGTATTTGCAACCAGCATAAAACCAGAACAGCCTGCAAGTAACATGACAGGGTTTGAAACTAAGCCTTTAAAACTTGAATCTTTTAAGATCTTAAATTAATTTGAGGAATCTAATAGGTAAAAGGTTGACCTACTTTGTTAACTTATTGATCATCATCTAGTGGACCAGGCGGTAATGTTTGCCCACGCAGCCGTCATGAACAATCACGGCCAGAACTGCTGCGCAGGTTCTCGAACCTACGTCCAGGAGTCCATTTATGACGACTTTGTGATGCGTTCCAAGGCCATGGCTGAGATGAGGTCTGTGGGCGACCCCTTCAATGGAATGACCCAGCAGGGGCCACAGGTAGGGGTCTACGGTGTGGCGTTCTGGGAAAACTGGGCTAAATGCATGTGCGTAAAGTGTCGTCCCAGATTAGCCTGTGCTGTCTTTACAGGCTAATCATGGACGACACTTTCCATCTACACTGGATTAATGTTTAGAAGAGACTTCATTTAAACTCAAAATTTCATAAAAGCGAAAAGTGTTGTCCCTAAATAGCCGGAGCTTACTGCATTCTGCATAGGCTAATCTGGTACAACACATAACACATGTGTTACGCCATTAAGCCCAGTTTTCCCAGAAGGAGAATTCTGCTTTTGTATTTTGAAGAAGTGGATGCATATTGCTTTTCATCCATTCTTTGGCCAGTCGTATGGTTGATCGTTTCCTAACGATATCTTGATTTGAGCCACATCTCTTGTGTGATGATTGGTCATGAAATCCTTTCTAAGGTCTTTCTCTCCCAAGCTCTGATTCAAGTATTGCAGTTGTCATATACTGGAATAAGTTGTACATTTAGTACTTTGAAAAATAGCTATCCCAGGAAGTGTGTGAGTTGGTAAACTGACCCCCTTGATTTGACCTAAATAAGGTTGGAAACAGTAGACAAAACACAAATAAATCTTGATTTGGAGGATGTGTATACGTGATATAAATGTCTATTGTTGATATTCAATAGGTTATTGTCTTGACTAAGGTAGTGTGTGACCCCTTTGATGGGACAACACAATTGGGCATCAATAAAGGGTGAAATTACTATTATTGTTATGTTCCAACATGGAACATGGCAAGCTATGTTGTTTTGTTCTAATGTCAGTCAATATGTCTGTGTGTTGGTCTGTCCGTCGGTCCTTCTGTCCGTTAACCACTTTCAGTTCAATATTTTTCATCAAATATTCACCAAATACACAAATATGTGTAATATTTCACTCATGTTAAATAGGTTGCCAAATAACTGCACTGATTGTCAAATGTATCAACTGGATTTAGGTAATATGTTTTTGTTTAATGTTTGCTCTAGACCTTTAGTGATGATAAGCTCTTCATATGACATCACACGGCTCAGCTGCATATCATTATTTGAGTCTCATTTTAGGGAAAACCGTGCTTAATACATGTGAAAGTGTCGTCCCAGATTAGCCTGTGCAGTCCACACAGGCTAATCAGAGAGGTTCATTTCCGCCTTAACTGGATTTTTGTTAGGAAGAGACTCATTTTAAACAACAATTTCCTTAAAAGCTGAAAGTGTAGTCACTGATTAGCCTGTGCAAAATGCACAGGCTAATCTAAGACAAAACTTTACGCACATGCATTAAGCCCAGTTTTCCCAGAACCTGGCTCATATAATTATTTGATATCCCTGTCAGGTCGATGAAGAGCAGTTGAACAAGATCCTGGGCCTGATAGAGTCTGGCAAGAAGCAGGGAGCTAGTCTGCAGTGTGGAGGGGCGAGACACGGGGACACCGGGTACTTTGTCAAGCCAACTGTCTTCTCTGACGTCACAGACGATATGCGCATCGCTAAGGAGGAGGTATAATTGAGCTCTGCACTGGGAAAACTGGGTTTAATGCATGTGCATAGTGTCACAGATTGTTTTGTATTGGCCACGCTCTGTGAAAAAGGGGTTAAATGCATGTGTGTAAAGTGTCATCCCAGATTAGCCTGTGCAGTCAGGTCAATTATGGACAACACTTTTTGCCTTATCTGGATTTTCGCCTAGAGACTACCTTTAAATTAAAAATATGATAAAAGCAGGATTGTCGTCCCTGATTAGCCTGTGTCGACTGCTCAGGCTTATCTGGGACGACACTTTACGCACATGCATAAAAAACCGTTTTCCCAGAGCAAGGCTCATATCTATTGAGAATAAAGTGGGATAATACATGCTAAAACGGGGGTTTCTGCTCAATAAGTTTGTTGATATAATATACACAAAGTCAAACTTCAGCTAAAGCAGCAAGAGAGAAACCTTATTATCACATGCCATACCCTGTTTCCCATGTAATATAACCATTTATTTTTTTTATATTACACATGTGTAATATACTTTTTAAGCGTTTTCATTGGGTTAGTTTTTTTTTATTGACAAATCGCATTTTGTTATTTTGCTGAAATGACGTTGCAACGTCAAATGACGTAACGAAATGTAAACAACATTTGGGATTAATCATTATGTTTGCGTAAATATTTATTTAATTTGCTCATTTAAAAGCATATGATAAAAAAGATCTGACACTCGTTGTCATATCATACCATATTTTATAAAACTAATCCAGGAAATTCGTTAGTAAGCTCGCCTTAGGCTCGCTTACTAACAAAGTTCCTGAACTCGTTTAATAAAACATGGTATGATATGACAACTCATGCCAGATCCTATATTTATAACAAGCAGTCGTTTATTTATGGCAAGGAACCAAATGCAAAACAATGACATACAAAACAAATGTATTAGTCAAGACACAGAAGTACACAACAAATACATAAAATTGAAAATAACTGGGGTCACCATCTTGGAACGCTCAGTGTTAAGCATTGGGAATTAAAACAGTTTAAACCTCACACGGAATTATTTACAAAATATTCAAGTGTAAATAAAAATTAACCTCAGAGCTCCTCTATTCAGATTAAGTAGAAATGAAAGAGAATACATTTAAATTTACTTAGCATTCAACTACTCAATGGTTGGACTCTAACCACCAGAAATATTACTTACTTAGTCACCTTGAAACGAAACCAAAACAAGTTCCAAAGAATGGTGCTTTTTAATTAAAAACATTATGTAAACATACCATATGATATGTATATCAAGACCTCTATTGTGATTGCAGATGGAAAGGCTATGGGTTGTCTCCAACACTAGTAATAGTGAAATAGTTTCCTTTCATAGCTTGGGAATATATTAATTAATTGTAAATAAGCTTTTTTCATAGAAACTTTATATCAAGACCACTATTCAGTTTACATACAGGTGGTGGGAGAGGTTAAGGTAACCACTACTAAAAAAAGAAAAATTGGTTTCTGCCAAAAGACACCAAGAAATGGTTCTACCCAGTAAAATGAACTTGAGAGTGTTTTAATAAGCATTAGGCTTTTGATGCAATCTTGCTAAAATGAATAGGTTGAAATTAACTTCAAATTAAATCTTTTTCTTGAAATGTTTTGCCTTCTAGCTTTTTTGTTACATTTTTTTCCTCCAGATATTTGGGCCAGTTCAGTCGATCCTGAAGTTCAAGGACATTGACGAGGTGATCGAGCGCGCCAACAACACGTCGTACGGTCTGGCGGCGGGGGTTATGACCCAGGACATCAACAAGGCATTGAAGATATCACAGAACCTGGACGCAGGCTCTGTGTGGTGAGAAGATTAGCCTAGTTGTGGAAAAACGGGGCTTAATGCATGTGCGTAAAGTGTGGTCCCAGATTAGAATGTGCAAACTTGGTGACAACACTTTGCGCCTAAACTGGATTTTCGTTTAGAAGAGACTTTCTTAAAATACAAAGTTTCATAAAAGTGGAAAGTGTTGCCCTTATTAGCCTGTGCAGACTGCACAGGCTAATCTGGGACAACACTTTACACACATGCATTAAGCCCAGTTTTTCCAGAATCTGACCGTGGCTCACATCTTTCTTGAGGGCTTGTATATTCTTATGTTTCTAATGTTGGTTTTTACTTGCCCAAGCTTTTGGTATATGGGAACTGGGTCGTCTGGCTTGGGCTTAAGATAGAAAGCTTCACTACCTTTTGTCACCTGAAATAAACAGGCTTTTCAGCTTTCCTAGTTTTCCTAGTTTTTTCCTAGTTAATTTTAAAGTCTCCTGCTTTTTCCTAGTTTTTACAAAAAGCTCCTAGTTCTCCTAGTTTTTTTTTCAGTGACGAGTCTAAATATTCTTTAAAGGACAAAATAATGTTTTGGTTTTGTTAATTTAATGTCACCTCTGGATATGTATACATGTATTCATAGTGTTTTACATATATTTATACCCCCACAAACGAAGTTAAGGGGGGTATATAAGAGTGAGCTTATCTGTCGGTCGATCGGTCTGTCTGTCTGTCTGTCGGTCCGTATTGGTTGTCGGCTCTCTTACTCAAGTAGTTTTCATCCAATCTTCACCACACTTGGTCAGAAGTTGTATCTCGATGATGTCCATGTCAAGTTCGAATGTGGGTCATGCCGGGTCAAAAACTAGGTCACAGGGTCACTCAGTGCGTTTTAAACATTGAGCATGTTCTGTGTCAATGCGGCATGTGGATGTATTCGTCACCTTAGTGACAAAGTTCTAGTTGGGTTTGCTGTAGCCACAGTAGGTATGCATTAATGGTTTGTTTTCTTAGATATATTTGCAAATCATAGACAAAAGCTGTGTGGCTGATTGTTCTGACCAAGTTTGCAAAAGTGTGCCTTATAATCATTTTGTGAACCTGGTTAACCTTTTCCACTCAGATACACACTTTGAGGCATTTGTAGTGCCTTAGAAAATCAAATCAAATTTAAGACCTTTTTTACCAGATTGAAGTTTTAAAGGCTTCATTTCCAACCTTAAGATACTGATGAGCAGCAAACAGAATAAAACCTGAACAGACTGCGAGTTACTCGCAGGCTGTCATAGTTTTATGCTTGTTGCGTATAGCCATTTTCACTTTGCTTCTGAGTGGGAAAGGGTTAAAGCAGCGAAATAATGCAATTTAGACCTTCAATGCAATCTCTAATAACCCTTGAGGAGATTTATAATGGAACGCTTTTTATATTGAACATTAAATAAATAAGCTTTTATAAGGTTTAAATGACATGGCAAACAAATATGCACATACACAACAGAGTTTTGAGTGAATTTCATATAACTCAATAACCAAAGCAATAACGCGTTAATGTTAATGGTAATAGTGTTTCTTTTCGTTCAAATTTGAGGCATGTAGGGGGACACAATCTATTGAAAAAAAAAACAATAAATTTTTCCCACATGGGACCTAAAAATTCCCAATTGAAAGTTTCAAAAAAATAAAAAAATCAACATTGAGTTCATCTCCAATCAAGGTCTATAGGTAAAACCTTAGTAAATTTATTCAAAATATTTTTATTCTCAATTTTTAAGTATTTGTTAGTAAAAAGACAGCACCACTTATTTCCGAATTTTAGCCAAACAACACTTTTTATTCCCAATCCCAAGGGACCGGACCCCATTCCCAAATTGGTGAAAATAAACACTGGGTAAAAACACCATGACTGTCCTGGCAATAGGATTTCAAAACTGGTCCGGGGACTCCTAACTTGGAAAAATTGATAGTCCCATTGTGCAAGCGACTAAATTTTCAACTGATAAATAACTGATTTATTTATACTCATATATAAGTTTATTTCTTTGTTTCAAAAAACAGATACATGGCAACACCACGAAACAAGATTTTCAATGTTTTAAGATAGTACTTAAATAATTAATTGTTGAATCACACGCTTTAATTACATATTAGCTACCTACACACCAATGTCATGCGCTATACCTTCATCCAATAAATCAGCCCAAAAAAGTAAAGTCAGCCAAACAGCTTCTGCATTTGTGTGTATAATGAAAGGGTTATACAAGGTATGATTTGTTATGATATTACTCCTTGTTTTTCATGAACCATTCTAGTTTTTTCCTAGTTTTCTCCTAGTTTTTTGTTCAGAGCACTCCTAGTTTTCTCCTAGTTTTTTTGTTAAGGCCTGCTGGAAAGCCTGAATAAATAAAGAACTTCATGCGCAAAGTGTCATCCCTGATTAGCCTGTTCAGACTGCACAGGCTAATCTGGAATGACACTTAACCCAAATGAATTAAGCCCAGTTTTCCCAGAATGAGACTCACACGGTTTCTCTACTGCTTGGGGAAGGTCATCGATAAAGGGCCAGATCATAATTATAAGGAATAACAAAGTTATTGCAATTGTTTCATGGCCTGGCAACAATTTTTCATTAAAGATCCTATGCCGGTAAATCAGACCATAAAAACGAGAGTTACTGCCCCTTGGCTGTAAAAACTACCTTTAATTTGACACTTATCTGTGTGCAGTCTTTAAGAGTTATATTGCATTTGTGGCTTAAGTAACACATTCTGCTTTTGACCATAAGATCTTGGCTGGATTCAATGATGGGCGTGATAAAACTACTTCCCTTTTGATGACAAAATCTGCAGCAATTGACTTTGTGTTACATACTAGTCATTACANGCATAAAAGAAACAGAAAATTAGTTCATGTCAGTGTAAGATCGTTTGTTATTTCACTCGTGATCATAGAAAAATAATATTCTTCAATCGTGGCTGCGCCACTCTTGAAAATATATTTTCTATGATCACCCGTGAAATAAAAAACGATCGTACATTGACATAAACAAATATCCTCTATATGATTGCTGTTGTTTATAAAAACCTATTTGCTTTATAACAACATATTTGCTTACTTCAGGGTGAACTGTTATGACGTGGTCAAGTCCCAGACTCCTTTTGGTGGGTTTAAGAAGAGTGGGCAAGGGAGAGAACTGTAAGTTGGCTTAGTAAGAAACTGAAAGTTGTGCACATATAATCTCGTTAGCAGAGTTGTCTCCCCTACATTGAAAAGGTACCCAGAAAAATGAAGTTAACACCGCAAGGCATTTGTGAACAGGTACTTGGAAAGGGAAGTTACTGCTGCAAGGTATTTGGTTCACAGCACTTTTATGTCATCACACATCTTGTTCGTATCTAACCTGTTTATGGGCCTGTTTTTCATTTCCAAGTGAAACCAACAAATGTTCTGTGTAAGGTTACACCGTGTATTTATTTTCAGAAGATATCTCAATATTTGTACTTAGTTATTACATACAAAACTTCCATAAATTAAGGGTTTTATACCCCCAGTTACAAAGTTAAGGCTTAACTGTAATTTCCACTTTAATTACTTCATACGCTATTAATTTTCCAGCTTGACAAAGAAAAGGGGGCTATGCTAGAATCATCGGTCTGTCAGTCTGTTACACAAACTCGTCTTAAGTCCTTTACCTCCAATTTGCAATGAACATTCAATCAGGATTTTTATCATCCTGCGTTAAAAAGTACAAAAGTTATGCCCCTTTTTCAACTCAGACATTCAAGAACATCACACTGAATCTTACGACATAGTGAAGAGGGGAGTATTCTTTGTCACATCACTAAATCTATTCATTCCTAAAACAATAATTTGTTAAACATTATTCATTTATTTTTCAGGGGAGAATATGCTCTGCATGAATATACTGAAATTAAGACGGTATGTATTGTTGTTTTTTAACAAGATTCAGTATTTTCTCAGGTAATGATGTAGATTTCAACAAACACAAAATATTAAGTATTGACCAGTGAACTCCAAAAGGCTTGACAATTGACCATTGAACATTAAGTGGCTGAACAATTGACCAATGAACACAAAGAGGCTTGACAATTGACCAATGCAAACACAGAGGCTTAACAATTGGCCAATGCACACAAAGTAGCTTGACAATTGACTAATGAACCCAAAGAGGCTTGACAATTGACCAATGCACACAAAGAGGCTTGACAATTGACTCATGAACACAAACGGGCTTAACAATTGACTAATGAACACCATGAGGCTTTACAATTGACAAATGAACACAAAGAGGCTTGACAATTGACTAATGAACCCAAAGAGGCTTGACAATTGACCAATGAACACAAAGAGGCTTGACCATTGACCAATGATAACAAAGAGGCTTGACAATTGACTAATGAACACAAAAAGGCTTGACAATTGATCAATGAACACAAAAAGGCTTGACAATTGACCAATTAACACAAAGAGGCTTGACAATTGACCAATGAACACAAAGAAGCTTGACAATTGACCAATGAACACAAAGAGGCTTGACTATTGACCAATGATCCCAAAGAGGCTTGACTATTTACCAATAAACAAAAAGAGGCTTGACTATTTACCAATGAACACAAAAAGGCTTGACAATTGACCAATGAACACACAGAGGCTTGACAATTGACCAATACAAACAAAGAGGCTTGACAGTTGACCAATGCTACAAAGAGACTTGACAGTTGACCAATGTACACAAAGAGGCTTGACAACTGACCAATGTATACAAAGAGGCTTGACAATTGACCAATGATCACAAAGAGGCTTGACAAATCACTAATACAAACAAAGAGGCTTGACAGTTGACCAATGCAAACAAAGAGACTTGACAATTGACCAATGTACACAAAGAGGCTTGACAACTGACCAATGTACACAAAGAGGTTTGACAATTGACCAATGATCACAAAGAGGCTTGACAAATGACCAATACAAACAAAGAGGCTTGACAACTGACCAATGTACACAAAGAGGCTTGACAATTGACCAATGATCACAAAGAGGCTTGACAAATGACCAGTGCAAACAAAGAGACTTGACAATTGACCAATGTACACAAAGAGGCTTGACAATTGACCAATAATCACAAGGAGGCTTGACAAATGACTAATTAAAACATATAGGCCTAACAATTGACCAATTTACACAAAGACCATTGTAAAGAAATATGCCTGGCAATTATTAACCACTGAAGCAAAAGCTGTTTGAAAATTGACTTGATCAAAGAACAATAACATGCTGGATAATTCACCATTAAACAGAAATATGCCAGAAAATTCACGTTACAATTAACCACAGAAAGACATTTTCCAAATAGACTTGACTATTGAAAATGCACGGAAATTTGCTCATGAATTAAACTTCAAAACAAAAACACTTGAGAATTAATAATAATTGGAAAGATACTCTACTCTTTAAACAGAAAGATTCTTGACAATTTCACTTTAACAAAAAATAGATGCTGTTGTATTAGGCAAGACAGATGTTATCACATCTGTTAAACACTATAACTTGCTGATCTGGTATATTTCAGGTGACTATCAACTTTCCAGACTGCAAACTTTAGCATAATTTTATTGCATTTTTGTTTGTTTGGACGAAGATAAAATGTACTGTGTATTGACTGCAATTGTGTATTGTGTATTGACTGCGGTAATTGATAATAGCTCTTGTTGTCTATGGTATGTTAACGAAAATGTTATCCTTTGTATTGATAATGAGTAATTTAAAGATTGTATCATACAACTGTCGTGGTCTTAATGATGTTTCGAAAAGAGCTGATGTTTTTAAATATATAAAAAGTCTAAATGCCCATATATATTGTTTACAGGTTTGCCATTTCACTTCTTCAATGGAAAAACAAATTTACTCAAATTTGGATGGTGAATGCTTTTTTAGTTTTGGCACTTCTAATTAATGAGGAGTATGTATTTTATTTAATAAATGTTTGGCAAATCTGAATGTTAAAGTGCACAATCAAGTAAAAGATACAAAGGGAAATTTATTAATTATAGACTTAACAATTGATAACCATAGATTTACTCTGTGCACTCTTTATGGACCAAATAACGATACTCCTTCGTTTTATAGTAAACTGTTTAATTTAAAAGAGACCATAGGAAATGAGTCTTATATTTTATGTGGAGATTTTAATTTAGAACTTGATGTCAACATTGATTTTGCCAACTATAAAACATTGAATAATAATAAGAAGTCAAGGGAATTGTTATCTTCTGTAATCAATGATAAAAACCTAGTAGACACATTTAGAGCCATTAACGGTGATGCAAAATGTTTCACTTGGCAAAAGCCTAACACTGTCCAACAAGCCAGACTGGACTTCTTTTTAACAACTAATGATTTTAGTCAGTTTATCAGGAAATAGGAAATACATGCAAGCTACAAATCAGGTCACTCCCCTATTACTTTGGAATTGAATTTTAGCAAAATAGAACATGGAAAGGGCCTGTGGAAATTTAATAATTCGTTACTTCATGACCTAGAATATATTAAATTTATAAAACAGAAATTGAAGAAATTAAGCAGCAATATGTCTTCCCTGTGTATAATATTGAATATCTTAATACTATAGAAAATGATTTAATACAGTTTACCATAAATGATCAACTGTTTTTAAAAAAACTTTATTAATGGAAATCAGTGGTAAAACAATATCATATTCAAGCTTCAAATCCAAAAAGAGAAAAGAAAGAGAACATTAGATTTTAAAAGCAATTGAAGACATTGAAAAACAATTAACAAATGAAAACATTGAAGAGCTCAATCTATTGCATCAAGAACTCTCAGGCATTCGGAATTTGAAAATGAAAGGCGCTTTCATTAGAGCCACGGCAAAGTGGATTGATGAAGGCGAAAAACCCTCATTTTTTTTGTAACTTAGAAACACAATATGCATCTAGTAAAAACATCCCTTTTATTGAAAACGATGAACGGCTTGTTGACAATCATAGTATTTTAAAAGAAGCTGCCAAATTTTACAAAACATTGTATACAAAGTTTGTTATTAATGACTCTTACAATATACAAGATGACCTTAAAGGCATAAACACAATTCAATTAAACACTGAACGATCTCAATCATTAGAAGGTGTTCTAACACTTAAGGAAATATCAATTACTTTAAAAAACATGAAGCATGACAAAAGCCCAGGATCAGATGGTTTTACAGCAAAATTTTTTTTAAGGTTTTTGGAAAGATTTAGGCCACTTCATAGTGAGAAGCCTCAACTATGGTTTTACCTCTGGAACCATGTCAGTTACTCAAAAACAAGGTATAATCACATGTATACCTACATGTACAGATAATTAACCCAGACATTTTCTGAAAAACCTTATGCCATTAACGCTTTTAAATGTAATTTACAAGCTTGCATCTGGGACTATTGCTAACAGATTAAAAACTATCCTTGATACCCTTATTTCTAAAGATCAGACAGGATTTATTAAAGGCAGATATATTGGTGAGCATACCAGACTTGTATATGACATTATGAAATATACAGAAGATAACAATATTCCTGGACTATTGATGACCATTGACTTTGAAAAGGCGTTCGATACCTTTGAGTTCGACTTTATAGAAAAAACATTTGATTATTTCAATTTTGGTACAACAATAAAAAATGGATTACACTTTTCCTACATAATACCTTGACGGCAATTCAAATCAATGGTTTTTTATCAGAATTTATTACAATTGAAAGAGGCTGCCGACAAGGAGATCCAATTAGTTCTTATGTTTTTATTCTTTGTGCTGAAATTTTGGCAATTAAAATAAGAAATTGTAATGCAATTAAAGGTATAGTGATAGACAATATTGAATATAAAATTTCTCAGTTTGCTGATGATACATCTCTCTTACTGGATGGCACCGATGTTTCCCTAAATGCTACCCTTGATCTTTTAAATAACTTTGCATTATGTTCCGGATTAAAAATAAATTATGACAAAACAAATCTTATATGGATTGGCTCCAAAAAGTATAGCATACACTCGATAAAAACTAAATATAAACTAGTCTGGGGCACAACAAACTTTAAAGTTTTAGGAATATTATTTGATGTTGATTTAAAGAAAATGATAGAAATAAACTTCTCGAGTAAAGTTGAAAAGCTGCGCAATATCATAAATTTTTGGAAAAGGAGAACTTTAACACCCCTAGGAAAGATAACTGTTGTTAAATCACTACTACTTCCCCTTTTTACACACCTGTTTATATCTCTCCCTAGCCCAGGAGAAAAAGTTTTAAAACAAATAAATAGCCTTTTTTCCAATTTTATATGGGATGGACCATCAAAAATTAAACAAACTATTGCTATTAAATCATATAATGATGGAGGAGTTGCCATGACTGATATATATGCTTTTGAAAAAACTATGAAAATGACATGGTTAAGGANGTGTTGTCACTGAATATTGTTGCAGAGACACATATTTTATGAATCTATCGTGTATATTTTTTATTTAAGTTATATTGATTAACGATGTGATACATATCGACACTTGGTTTCATGTTTCACTTGTTTTCAATTCTACTGTGCGAAGTCATAAAGTACTGTTTATTGGAATAAAGCGGGTGTACCCTATGATAACGTTGTAATCTGCCTAATTCTTCAGTACCGTTTTCAGTAGCGGGTGACGTAATAGCCAATATGGCGGCGGTCAATTTATCGATTCTGGGATTGTCTATACAAAGAGACTTGACAATTGACCAATGTACACAAAGAGGCTTGACAAATGACCAATGTACACAAAGAGGCTTGGCAATTGACCAATGTATACAAAGAGACTTGACAATTGACCAATGTACACAAAGAGGCTTGACAAAAAACCAAGGTACACAAAGAGGCTTGACAAATGACCAATACAAACAAAGAGGCTTGACAGTTGACCAATGCAAACAAAGAGACTTGACAATTGACCAATGTACACAAAGAGGCTTGACAAATGACCAATGTATACAAAGAGGCATGACAGTTGACCACTTTACAAAAAGAGGCTTGACAAATGACTAATTAAAACATAAAGGCTTAACAATTGACCAATGTATACAAAGAGACTTGACAATTGACCAATAAACACAAAGAAGCTTGACAATTGACCAATGTACACAAAGAGGCTTTACAATTGACCAATGAACACAAAGAGACTTGACAATTGACAAATGTAAACAAAAAGGCTTGACAATAAACCAATGTATACAAAGAGGCTTGACAAATGACCAATGTAAACAAAGAGGCTTGACTATTGACCAATGATCACAAAGAGGCTTGACAAATGACCAATACAAACAAAGAAGCTTGACAACTGACCAATGTACACAAAGAGGCTTGACAATTGACCAATGATCACAAAGAGGCTTGACAAATCACTAATATAAACAAAGAGGCTTGACAGTTGACCAATGTACACACAGAGGCTTGACAACTGACCAATGTACACAAAGAGGCTTGACAATTGACCAATGTTCACAAAGAGGCTTGACAATTGACCAATGATCACAAAGAGGCTTGACAAATGACCAATGCAAACAAAGAGACTTGACAATTGACCAATGTACACAAGGAGGCTTGACAAATGACTAATTAAAACATATAGGCTTAACAATTGACCAATTTACACAAATACCATTGAAAAGAAATATGCCTGGCAATTATTAACCAGTGAAGCAAAAGCTGTTGGACAATTTACTTGATCAATGAACAATAACATGCTGGATAATTCACCATTAAACAGAAATATGCCAGAAAATTCACGTTACAATTAACCACAGAAAGACGTTTTCCAAATAGACTTGACTATTGAAAATGCACAGAAAGATGCACATGAAATAAACTTCAAAACAAAAGCACTTGAGAATTAACAATAATTGGAAAGATTCTCTACTCTTTAAACAGAAAGATTCTTGACAAATTTCACATCAACAAAAAAACAGATCAATGAGATGCTGTTGTATAAGGCAAGAAAGATGTTATCAGTTATCACGTCTGCTAAACACTATAACTTGCTGATCTGGTATATTTCAGGTGACCATCAACTTTCCAGACTGCAAACTTTAGCATATTTTTATTGCATTTTTGTTTGTTTGGATGAAGATAAAATGTATTGTGTATTGACTGCAATTGTGTATTGTGTATTGACTGTGGTAATTGATAATAGCTTTTGTTGTCTATGGTATATTAACGAAAATGTAATCCTTTGTATTGATAATGAGTAATTTAAAGATTGTATCATACAACTGTCGTGGTCTTAATGATGTTCCGAAAAGAGCTGATGTTTTTAAATATCTAAAAAGTCTAAATGACCATATATATTGTTTACAGGATTGCCATTTCACTTCTTCCATGGAAAAACAAATTTACTCAAATTGGGATGGTGAATGCTTTTTTAGTTTTGGCACTTCTAATTCAAGAGGAGTATGTATTTTATTTAATAAATGTTTGGCAAATCTGAATGTTAAAGTGCACAATCAAGAAAAAGATACAAAGGGAAATTTATTAATTCTAGACTTAACAATAGATAACCATAGATTAACTCTGTGCACTCTTTATGGACCAAATAACGATACTCCTTTGTTTTATAGTAAACTGTTTTATGTAATAGAGACCATAGGAAATGAGTCTTATTTTTTATGTGGAGATTTTAATTTAGTACTTGATGTCAACATTGATTATGCCAACTATAAAACATTGAATAATAATAAGAAGTCAAGGGAATTGTTATATTCTGTAATCAATGATTAAAACCTAGTAGACACATTTAGAGCCATTAACGGTGATGCAAAATATTTCACTTGGCGAAAGCCTAACACTGTCCAACAAGCCAGACGGGACTTCTTTTTAACAACTAATGATTTTAGTCAGTTTATCAGGAAATCTGAAATACATGCAAGCTACAAATCAGATCACTCCCCTATTACGTTGGAATTGAATTTTAGCAAAATAGAACATGGAAAGAGCCTGTGGAAATTTAATAATTCGTTTCTTCATGACCTAGAATATATTCAATTTATAAAACAATAAAATGAAGAAATTAAGCAGCAATATGTCTTCCCTGTGTATAACATTGAATATCTTAATACTATAGAAAATGATTTAATACAGTTTACCATAAATGATCAACTGTTTTTAAAAACTTAATTAATGGAAATCAGTGGTAAAACAATATCATACTCAAGCTTCAAATCCAAAAAGAGAAAAGAAAGAGAACATTATATTTTAAAAGCAATTGAAGACATTGAAAAACAATTAACAAATGAAAACATTGAAGAGCTCAATCTATTGCATCAAGAACTCTCAGGCATACAGAATTTGAAAATGAAAGGCGCTTTCATTAGAGCCAAGGCAAAGTGGATTGCTGAAGGCGAAAAACCCTCAAAATATTTTTGTAACTTAGAAACACAATATGTATCTACTAAAAACATCCCTTTTATTGAAAACGATAAAGGTCAACGGCTTTTTGACAATCATAGTATTTTAAAAGAAGCTGCCAAATTTTACAAAACATTGAATACAAAGTCTGTTATTAATGACTCTTACAATATACAAGATGACCTTAAAGGTATAAACACAATTAAATTAAACACTGAACAATCTCAATCATTATAAGGTCTTCTAACACTTAAGGAAATATCAATTACTTTAAAAAAACATGAATCATGACTAAACCCCAGGATCAGATGGTTTTACAGCAGATTTTTTTAAAAGTTTTTTGGAAAGATTTAGGCCACTTCATAGTGAGAAGCCTCAGCTATGGTTTTACCTCTGGAACCATGTAAGTTACTCAAAAACAAGGTAGGTAATCACATGTATATATAAAGATAATAAACCCAGACATTTTAGGAAAAACCTAAGGCCATTTACGCTTTAAAATGTAATTTACAAGCTTGCATCGGGTACTATTGCTAACAGATTAAAAACTATCCTTTATACCCTTATTTCTAAAGATCAGACAGGAATTATTAAAGGCAGATATATTGGTGAGAATACCAGACTTTTATATGACATTATGAAACATACAGAAGAAAACAATATCCCTGGACTATTGATGACCATTGACTTTGAAAAGGCGTTCAATATCTTTGAGTTCGACTTTATAGAAAAAACATTAGATTATTTTAATTTTGGTTCAACAATGAAAAAATGGATTACACTTTTCCTACATAATACCTTGACGGCAATTCAAATCAATGGTTTTTTATCAGAATTTATAACAATTGAAAGAGGCTTCCGACAAGGAGATCCAATAAGTTCTTATATTTTTATTCTTTGTCCTGAAATTTTGGCAATTTAAATAAGTAATTGTAATGCAATTAAAGGTATAGTGATAGACAATATCGAATATAACATTTCTCAGTTCGCTGATGATACATCTCTCTTACTGGATGGCACTGATGTTTCCCTCAATGCTACCCTTGATCTTTTAAATAACTTTGCCTTATGTTCTGGATTAAAAATCAATTATGACAAAACAAATCTTTTATGGATTGGAGTATATTAATAAACAAAATGTCAGTAAGTGTGAAGATATCCTTTTTATGCCGTTATTTTATAACCACAATTTTAAGATAGGTATGAATATTATATATAATAAAAATATGTATGATAGGGCATTAGATATGTAAGAGATATAATGTGCACTTCTGGAGAATTTTTAAAACAATCTGTATTAGAAAATCTCATAAGCGTTAAAATTAACTTCCTTTTTTTATGAAGGTTTAATTAGAACTGTGAATGCATTTATCAGATTATCAGGACTTCCATTTATAAAAAAAAGCCAGATATACAATGCGCATTTATATCATTTTACTTGAATAACATAGTATTGGGGTATAATCAAAACAAACTTGTTTATAAATGTTTCAGCAATAATACAGATATACCCACTTGCCATTTATAATGGAATACACTTTTTAATAACGTTGAATGGACAAAAGTGCATGCACTTGTTTTTATTATATCTAGAGACACATACACTCAGTAGTTCCATGCAAGAATTGTTCACAGAATCCTAGGAACCAAATCTTTGTTATTTAAAATGAACATTGTTCATGACAATTTATGTTCCTTCTATAATGAAAATGAAGAAACCCTATTACATATATTCTGGGACTGCATTTTCACAAAGGGAATTGTTAATTGTGTTGTAGAATTTTTAAGGTCACATAATTTGCAAAAATGTACTGATATTTCATGTCAAACAATGTTATTTGGGTGTACAAGTATTTACATGACTGATATTAATATTCTTATTCTTGAAATTAAAAAGTATATATTTGTATGCAAGAGAAAGGGTCTTTTACCTTCAATTTGGGGCTGAATAATTATCTGTGTAGCATGGGAGATTCAATCTCATACTAAATTTAAAGAAAAGGAACTACTTAATTGGTCAATTGTAAAACTTGTTGTAGATCAATAGATTATTGTTATTGTAAATTGCGTTGTTTGCTTAAAATATTTAATACCATGGTCGGTTGATAAATGTTTTTAATTGTCTGAAGTCCAAACGTTTGATTAAAGTTTATGATTTGCTGAAGTCCAAACATTTTTCTTTTTTGTATCATAACATGGCATTCATTTGTGTGTGCGTGTGTGAACTGTCTATATAATGAAATGCATGGATTTTATTTACCTCTATTATATCAACCAAGTTGAATTGTAAAAATCCTATATTGTATACTAACAAAATAACATGTAAACTAACGAAACAGTTTGTAATGTATGGAGGTGAATTAACGCTTTAAATTAAAAAAAAAAAAATCCAGAGAAGTACTTGTAGAGGACGGCTTTTGCAGCAAAGTGATTCTACTCCATTATATGAACAATTCTTTTTAACATTAACTTATACGCATTTTTTTACATTTTTATACCAGACAATCATTGCATACCAGACAATCATTGTTCTGTTTTGTTTTTAAAGATTTAGATGAATGAAGCCTTATTCATTCATGTTTATAACAGTAGTTTGGTTGTTCTTTTGAAGTGAACTTTCTACTTTGTTTTGCATATGTTCACATTTAATGGTTGGTTCCTGTTAAATTTCAGTTTTGCCAGAGAGATTGGTTAGTGCGGGCCATCGTTTGTTATATCATGCTTTAATTTTAACTATTATGGAATGCATGTTATGTATGTTATGATTGTAGAGGGATGTAAAAGATTTTATTCAGTCATTAATAAATACTAAACTACATTAAAATGAATGATAATTTGTATTATTTTATTTAATATTTTAAGAATATTTTGATTATCATCTCCCAGGAAAGTGAAAGCCAATACAAAATGAAAATAACTTACTAGACTTGCGAAAAGTGGAACGAATAAAGAATTATAGCTTCAATTTCCAGCTATTTCTAGTTGTTACTGAAAGATTGTCTATTTTGGCGTGGTATTGTGATGTGCGGGAGAGCCGGAGTACCCGGAGGAAACACCACCTGTCCGGTATGGTGACCACCAACCAAACTCACATGCTTCCGGGAATTGGGATGGAACCCGTCCCGGGTCGCATACATTATACCATCAATCAAATCGGAAAAGACATCGCAACCACACTCGCATCTTAATGGAGCACATTAAGTCTTCATTTACATCGAGAAACGTATCACGGCGTACAAGGCCTAACATATTCGGGGAACCGGCAGATCCTGTCAAGTATAATAACTGATTGACACCCCCTCACAGTAATATTTCATGATACTGCGATTGTTTCCAATCACTGTCACGTATAACGTTCGATAGCATGTACACACTACATATTACTGTATTATCCCTTCCCTTTCACATGACCTTTTGATATGTATAATATAGCATGGTTAAGACTGACGATGTACTAAGTACAAGTCGTAATCAATTTCTGTTCTGTTCTGTCAAATCGAGACCCAATGGTAGACTTGTTCGAAACACTCCCTGCCGACCGTACACGAACTGGGAGACTGTCCGGTAGGCGCGGTGGTTGGTGCGCGCTTCTCACCTTTGCCACCCGGGTTCAATCCCCGTTCCCGGCAGCATATGTTTGGTCGGTGGTCACCATACTGGACAGGTGGGGTTTCCTTCAGGTACTCAGGTTTTCCCCTACAGCTCACGACACGCCAACAATTAAATACCTTTCAGTAAAAAACACCCAGCTTGAATGTGCAGTTATAATTCAAAATTCGTGAGTCTAGTAAGTAATGTAGGAGTGCTGGGGCACACTCCGTGTCCTCACATTATGCAGCCTCAGGCGCGGAAGAACCATACGCTTTGAAATACAAAC
>VMBQ01002222.1:11185-52084 GCA_007657795.1 Dreissena rostriformis
AAAAAAAAAAAAAAAAAAAAAAAAAAAAAAAAAAAAATTATAAAAGGTAGCCATTTCTATTGGCCAGGGGCGTTTTCATAATTATTGTTGCGTAAACGATTGTTGGGATTCGTGATGGTTCCAGTCTGGAAACTTAAACCGGGTGCTTTCACTTTTTTATCAAGCACTAGATCACAGCGATACTTTAATAATTTACAGTAATTAAGAAATAAAGGAACAAAACTCAGACGAGTCTTTCTCGCGTCCACCCAAGCGTTTTCTCTCCGATATTCTTTGAACCTTTAGTGTTGGAATAATGAAGCTCCGAAAACATAATGTCAGGAGAGAAATTCATGCACCATCCACAAGTCGTTGATTAAAGGCAAGCGACCAATTGACTATTAAATACAGAGAAATATAACTTTATTGAGTGTAAATTCAATGTACATGTAATTACTTAAGGCAATATTTCACCCGAGCAACATACTTATGTAACTGTTTGAAGAACGCTGAAATGAAGTAACTAGACAACCCGCACATTATGCTTTTGATCTTCTAAACAACTCTTATCTTCTTAAATTAAAAACCTTCGACAAGCGAACTATAGTAATACAAAAACAAACAAACAGAAAGATCGACGGCGTTTGTTCACCGTCTAAGAAGCTTTTGTAGGCTTTAACGAAAAGGAAATTGTAATATCATTGTTTCAAGGTTTGTAAATCATCACGTTTATCATCCGACCATTGATAACTATGTTTTGTTGTATTATCCTTTATTGGTGTTTGATTTAAGACTTCGTGGTAAAAATTCCAGGTTGCGCTCTAGCTAGAAAAATATGACTATAACGGCCGATATTGCCAACAAGTATCAAAGAATATTTTTTGCATATTTATAACCTTTTCTTTTTAGTTACAATAACAGTTAATCCACATAATGAATTTTTCCCAAACAACAGTTCCGTGTTGCGACTTAAAAATCAAACAAAGGCCAACACACGAAACTTAAATGCTTTTAAATGTTTAACATACACTAAGTAATAAGGCGATTATAGAGTGAAGAGTTTATTTCAATATACATTAGAATTTAAGCCCGTGAGTACACACATATTACAACACAATATGTTTACAGCTGGTCAATGACGAACTTAATTTTAACAGAACCAAGATCAAAATCTTTAAAATAAAGTTGTAATAGTACAACAAATGTGTATACACGTTATCGTATGTTGTATGTTTATAAAGTTTATATCTAAACTTGCATCTACATCTCATTTTAACTCGGCGAGAAAATTCAAAGAATCCACACACGACATCAGTAAACAAGCAATGCCGTTGATGATGTTTCAGCTTCGTCATTCATCAGTAATGATTGTTTTCGCTTCTGAGGAAAGTAAAATAAAAGTATTTGAAAAACCATATCGTCTTCATATGAAATGCTAGAAAAACGGCTTTGTAGTATAACATTTTTAGACATTGCAATGATAAAATAAGTGCGGTCAAAAAGGTAAAATTGGTAAGTGTAGAACAAAAATGAAGAAGGACCTGTTCAATGCCATGTATGAAAAACGTGTTAATTAACAGAATAAGACAACTCTCGTCAAGTAAATTATGCACAATATATCGAAATATTATATGCATAAAAATAGTACCCACGTATATTCATTCGCCGGGTATGAGCATTGCGTTCATAAGATTATGAATCTTTGCGCGTTAACTAAAACAATTCTTAAGTCATGTAAATACGTGTAGTAATCAAAAAGTGTATTTACTGAATTTGATTATTGATCATTATTGTTTGAAAAGTTTCGATGCTTTCAGAATGCAACGTTATCTCCAATTGTGAAACACCACAGTGTACATGGTATGGTGACACTAAGTGCTTGAGGTGCTATGATGACAACATTTTCTTCAAGAAAACAACAGACAACACTTTGTGTGAACGTATGTATCTATAAATTACCTTTCCACCGGAAAAGCTGTGTTAAAAAATTGAACAACCTTTATACCATGTTCGCCCAAGTACGTGTATAAATATGGTGCTTTTAAACAAACACAAACACAACAACACACCACCGCATGTATACGTGTTTGTACATTTCGTCTATTCGATTCCTACTTTCTTACGCTTGTGGATGAACAATAGGCATATTGACTTTAACTTCAGTTACAACTTTAAATATACTGGTAAACGGCATATAACTGTGTTATAAAGGACAAAATGCATTTATTCACACGCATACCCATTCTAATTACAAATTAATTCCTCGAATTATATAGACCGGAAATCCGTCCTTATCTGTGTAAATTAAAACATTTAATAACGTGTCATTGATCACTGTCGATCATTATAATGCGTACGCGTATCTAATATATAGTGTTAAAATGCTTAACCTATGTTGCAGGACTTTGTGATTATGACAGGCATTTGTGTTGGCCTGGAACATGCGGCTCTGACCTGACAAAGAACTGTGTGTGTGCACCAAATTTCGTTCTAAAACGTAATTCTACTTCAACGCTATGTCAATGTGAGTTACTAGTGGTGTGTTTATTCAAAATGCCACATAATTTAATATGTTTATGCTTAGGAATATATGATATTATTATATTATATTGCCTTCTAATCATGTTTTTTTCTGCTGGCGTTACAAACTGATTTATAAAAACAACACGCTGAAATGCGCACTGCTATTGTTCGATTGAACCGTGCCGTTTACAAATATAAATACGATTTCTTCGCTTATACGTTACGTGTTAGGTCTGTGACATTTAGCAATGTTTAACAAATTAAATATGTCTGGGAAAATAAAAAGTCACTTAATTAGATTAAATCTCTTTCAATAATAAAATTCTTTATTTCACTGACAAGAATACCATACAATTAATAAAACGTTTATTAGAGTCTTTGTTTGGCTTAATACAGTGAACGAGTCCAACACTCCAGCCATCGAAACATGCGCTACCACAGTGTACAGTGAGAAAGGCGATGCGTTCCATTCGAATAGCAACACATCATCTACGGACTGCAAATTTAGAGGAGACTTCTTTGGAAACATTCAACCATGCCGTCTAGTGTACAAATTTGTAGCATCGTTCATAGTCGATGTTGCCGCGTTTGGTACAAGTCCTCATATACAGGAGACACGCTTTGGGGTTACTGATGCGAGTCTAACCATCATAAAAAAGGATCTGCGCGGTAAATAAACCGACTGTTCAAAAGTATATGACAAGCATATAATGTATAATAATATGTTATTTAAAGATACATCTTTTTTTAAAGTAGCTGGTACAATTTGTAACTAACCTTTCGTGAAGAATTTTGTTCAATAACGTTGGCTTATTTTTTGCTTGTTAGCGATATAAAATGAATGTGTAAGTCAGCTTAACATTTTATTATTATATTTTGGATTTAGGTTCTGAAACAACCATTCTTGCCAAAAACATTTTAATTGACAACAACCAAAGTCAGAATGCAAAAGAATTATTTACAAAGAACGATAACATATCAATCCCAAGCACCTCTTTGACAGATGGACAAATGTATGTATATAGATTGAATTTTAAATGTGGTACGTTCTTGGGTTGTTGTCTTAACGCTGAATTATTCATGTGTCCTCCTACCCGTTATTCTTATTCTTTATTAATATCAGTAGCATGTAACGATGTGTCTCTTCTCAATTATCACACTTAAAGAACACATGAAAACATTATAATTTTTTTGTCGAAAACAAAATATGATTAATGTTATAGGATGTGTTTTGTCTACGAAGCAACCAGTGGTGGATACCTCAAGAGCAAAAATGTGTACACTTCTCCGCATGTTATTAGCGCAGCAAAACCTTACATGAAAAGAACTTCTTCAAAACGCATTTGTTACAAATACGATGCCGGCAAACCTAGTCATTGTGCACAGCAAATGAATTGTAATATGGAACCATTGCAGCTAACAGAGAGAATTACGAAGGATCCACTCATACAAGTAGCATTTAATGGCTGGACAGATCCATTCCCAAGTGGAGGGAACAAAAACCATGCCGCTGGAATTGAATCCTTCGAAGTATATGTCAATGAGGTCGTTCCGCCGAACGGCACCCTTAGTTCCATTGTTTTGAGTAAGAAAGTGAACCATACCGAATATTCTGTAAGACTAAACCTTACATCTGATAAACCGAAATTGTACTGTTTAACATTGGAAACAAAGGACTTTGCAAATAATGTTCAACATGCAAGAAGATTTGTATTGTATGACAACCACTCTTCCTTAAACAAATCCTATGAGAATTTGTTCCAAATCACCAGCGCATCGAGTGCTGAACCTTACGCATGGCAAAACCATCACAACGATGTGTGTTTGGGATGGAAAGGTTACTTTTACAATAAATTTTATCAGGAAAACGAGCTACTTAACTCAATACAACCAAACCTTTTAATTCCACTGGACAGTGTTTATGAGCAAAACAAAGGCGTTTTGCCTGTTAATGGTACGCCTAATGTCCACGGAATTGTAGGGTTTATGTTTCATTGGACACGGCAAAGACAGTTTCATGTAAATATCACTGGTGCAGATGCTGTTCCAAAATTTGAAAACCAACAGTTTTGTAAAGCATTGCCTATGGAAGATGGCGATACATTTTATATACAGGTGGAGGCCTTTGACATTGCAAATAACAGGCTAGGTAGTAACAGGACATTATTTATTGACAGGACCGCTCCTCAAATTGTGAATATCAATCTCCTCAAAAACGGAGTAATGCAACTATTTGTCCACGATACAACGGATCTTTCACGGATGAATTTGTATTTTGAAACCTATGATTTACACAGTGGAATCAGGAATGTGAAATGGACGTTTGGTAAAAGCGACACAAAAGAAGAGTTAGGAAACGGCATACTAGGTGCCAAATATGTGAATGAGGTAATGCTTAGTAGCATGCACTTATTTGAATGTTTTATTTTTAATATTGAAACATGGACACCATGGAAACCATGTTCGAGGTACTATTATGTTAAATTCTTAACGTATTCCAATTCATATTTTACAGAGTTATTTCTGCAAATCAGGGGTCGATGCATGTTATTGCCCCATGATTGGCAAATGCGAACACTTCAACTACACTCTTGGATTAAATAAATTGCAAGTAGTTGGTACCCACATGGGAAATCACAATCGTAACTATTTCTTCACGTTGACGGCAACTAACAACGCGGGACTATCAAACACGGAACACGTTGACATATTGGTTGATGATTCGCCACCTGAACCCGGGGTTGTATTGGAAGGTAAACTCTAAGAACTGTTTTGTCATGCTGAAAATCGTATTTAGTTGTTCAGTACTAATTTATCGCAATTACTTGTTGGTTTATATGTTACAGGATCAGTGGATGGCAATGATATTGACTACACCAGTGAAAGTAGTTTCATCGTACATTGGTTTGGCTTTATTGACCACGAAAGTGACATTAAGATGTATCGTGTTACCATTTCAAAATCATGCCTTACAACAGATGATCTTGAAAATGAACATCAAGATATTATTTTTCAATACAAAGAACTTCCTTCCACGGAACAGTCAGTAGTTATGAATTACAATAATACGGGGAAAGTTTTTACTACTGTCGTAGCCTACAATAATGCAATGGAACGATCGAAAGCGGTTTGCTCCGATGGCATTACTAGAGATATTACACCACCTAAAGTAAAAAATATCCGAGTGAAAAATTCAAAATGGCGTGAAACGTTGTTTTGTAATGGAACCAATTCATTTTTACTCTTATCAAACATGGAAAAAGTTCCGTTGTCAATTAATGATTCTGATGTTCACCGATATTGTTCCCGAAAAAATCAATCAAGTGCATATTCCATCGACAATTATCAAATGATTGAATCCCTTCCGTCCAAGATTATGAAAAAGGATGATGCGATTTCTGAATTTATTTTGGAACACATTCCACTATACAAACCGGGAGAATTTGCATTTTTACCTACTGATCAAATCTATATTGATTGGGATGTAGAGGATGGCGAATCACAAATATATGACTTTTATATTGGAATAGTCCGCTCTGAAAATGATTTACCATCCGTTTCGACGAGTATAGATTATCAACCAACTCACAGAAATACATATTTTTCATTTCACCACACAGGAGTAGGATCCAACGAACCATTTTATTTACTGCTGAAATCTGTGAACACAGCTAATTTACTAAGAACTACTACTATCGGACCATTTATAATTGATAATACCCCGCCTGAGTACAACACAATTCCATCTGTGGAAATCGACGATAAATCTATATATATTTATTGGTCAAACGATACATTTTATGACGATGAGCAACGATCAACTATACAGCCGATCTTTTTCCAGTTTGGTACGTAAAGTCCATTATATTTGGTTACAAATATTTAAGATATTGAACACGATGATTAAACCGACGTAATAAATAATTTGATATATAAAATGGGAGTTAATGCAAATCATTTCGAGATTTTAAAATGCATTATTATAAATTTCCAGGCCATGACGAAGTCACGGTCACTCCGCTGTTGGAATGGAAGTTACCTCATTCAAACAAATGCGTCCACGGGGACTTCTGTTTCTCAATTCCACTTAGCAAATTACAACACGCTGACAATGAGCAAGGTTTATTATTTTATGCGAATATTTACCTATACAACATCGTCGGGCATTTTAGAGAATTGAAATCCTCCTTGTTTCAGCTGCCATCTATGTATCCACCTGGAAAAGGTCATGTTATCGACATTGATCCGGACTTCATTAATATGTTTAATGAGGAAGACGTTTCAATTCACTTTACTACACATAAACTGTGTGCAAATTGGCAAGGCTTCCATCATCATGAAAATATATCGTACGAAATTGGTATTGGATCTAAAAATAGCAGTGCCGACATTGTTGGTTTTGTTGCAACTACAAATACGTCGTTTGCATGTATTTACTCAGAGAAAATATTACCCGACACGTTGTACTATTTTTTTGTAAAAGGGTCTTGTAGCGGAGGAACTATCGGCTCAATTTCAAATGGCGTAGTAATCATTGACTATTCGTTACAAATATATGACATTCAACATAGGCTGAGTAATTTCCCATGTCATGCATTAAAATACGCTACAACATATATTCACGACCAGAGTCAAATCTGTTTGGCATCTACAGTCTCTATTGGACGTTCGTATACAGTTCGGCTTCACACTACTGATATACCGTCAACTGCATTTCAAGTTCCAGGGAAACTACTCATGATTCACAAAACAAGAAACGAAACACATGTGTCTTTTTTAACGTATGTGGAAAACCCCTGTTTGACCATAGTGCATTTCTCATCACCGGTGTCAGTATTGGCATTCGAACCGAATTCAAATGACAGTTATATCAATGGAGAGGATGGTGTTTGTCTCAGGTATAAATTGCCTGATATAATGACACATATTGAAGGCTATGTTCAATATTCTATCATGGAGCGAACATGTTATGGAATTGGTAACGCTAGCTGCACAGAAAGTACACGCCCGTTTCAGACATTGGCTGACAACACTGTCAATGAAATACAGAACAAATTTCAGTATAGATCAGGAATCCGGATTTGCAACCAACACCGATGTTCGAGTACTATAGCGTCGAGACCGGTTGATGTTGACTTCGACATTCCATTTGGTAAAATTGATTTCGCTCAACTAGTGGAATACAAAGCTGCCAAAGGTGTTAAGCTCACTGCAAAATGGAAACAGTTTAAGGCAACAAGTGGAATAGCTCTTTACAAATGGTTCGTCAGCGTTGACATGGAATGCTTGAAACACATAACCAACTTGAGCACTGTTTCTTTGGATGAACACAATTTAGAAGACATAAATGTAAGTTTTTCAAACGACCGATAGATAACAATCAAACATCAAAACACTATTGAAGAACTTTCACGTAAGTGACCGCTATCAATAAACGTATAAATGTTTTTTTGTTTTTTTTTCAGATTATCGTAACAGTAGAGTTACCAGTTCATAAATTCCGATCATTGTTTTACTGCGTAAGAGCATATTCGAACGTTGGTCGAATGTTCACTGCATCAAAACCGGTTGCACAGACCCCTGAACCAATCAATAACGTAGTCTATGATTTTGATATGACGAGGAATTCATGGATAAGAATTGAAAAGGTATTGATATTTATGTTTTCGTGTCGATATGTTAAATAGACATACATACATATGTATATATCAATTGGCCATATTCCTTTAGATGTTTACATCAACAACTACTTATTTTAATAGTTTAAACTTGTTTGGACTGTTTTCCAGTTGCTCGAAAGCTACAATCTCGGAGGTCAGTTTTCGTTTCTCCATGATGAGGAAGTAACATTTGGACATTCCAACTCAACAATTGTCGGCGCCATCTCTTACGGCAATGCAAGACCAATTAGCTGGTATCTTATGACGGAAAAGCGAATGCCTCAATCCGTATGTGCACTTGATATATCGTGTTTTGCCACTGAGACAAATACGCAAAACTATGTACACTTTAGCAAAGATTTCATTTACGAAAACACATACTACTACATCTGTGTAAAGGCTGATAGTATAAACGTTACGTTGGAATATTCTGTAGACTATTTGCAGCCAGTAAGCACATGTAGCAACGGGTTTGTTATAGACACAATTCCTCCGTCCGAAGGAATTTTAAACGTCAAAAGTTCCAGCGGATACATAACTGGAAACAAAGTAGAAATTTCTTGGCATGGATTCAAGGACAATGTTGACGCTCGGCATTTTGGATACCCATCAGATATTCAGTTTTATGCATATCAAGCTGGTAAGGGTATTTTATGAAATAATGATCTTTTAAGCGTAACGATGCGTTGCATCACATAACAAATAGTAATTAGGAAACTAAAACAACTTTACGTGAGCCAAAGTCTTGTCCCGATCCGTCTTTTGTTTCAATCCAATGATCATAAGCCAATAGAATGCAGGTAAATACACGAAAAATTACGATAAAATAAAAAAGGAATAATGTTATAAATCACCATATTGAACAGGAAAGCTCAAATGAAGATATAGTAAAGATGCTATTGCTTACTAGTTAAAAATGTTCATGCTATTTTGAAGGTACTAAAAGAGGCATTGGAGACATACAGCCTGTAAGAGATGCTGGAAGTAATGATAGGCTTACGTATGAATTAAACGACCTGTTCCTAGATGGAATGGCATTGTTTTTTACTGTAAAAGGTGAATGTCTATACTCTTCATTGTGTTTGCTTGTGTCTCTGTATTTTATTGTCGTTTAATATCTAACAGGTTAACCGGCATGTTATATAATTTAATTATGATTTTACTGGTTTATAAAAATCCTCTGGATATAACGTTGTTAATCAAGAGCTTGTTTATTTAGCTGTGTGTTATTGCAGCATTTGATTATTCCGGACTAGCATCTTCATCAACGTCTGAGGAGGTTATTATTGATAGATCACCGCCATCCACTGGAACAGTCGTTATAGAGCGAGATGACAGACCTATTGTGTATGTAACCTCCGATTTGTTTACTGCCACTATTCTTGGATTTCAAGATATTCACAGCGGCATTAAACACTTTGAAATCAGCATAGGTTCCAAATCTGACCTTGAAGATATTGCACAACATGTCGTGTTTCAAAACGATATCGTCGGCATTGACGGAACTGGTCTGTTCGTTGAGGGTCATCATTACTTTCTTTTTGCTAAAGTAAGTATTGCTTTACAAAATTATACTCTAAAGCATGCCTTTTGACCATGAACTTTATATACGCCGCTGAATTGTATTTTATCTACTTTGGGCGGCATTATTACCAAACTAATTCAAAAGCATTGTTTCAATTCTGTATTTACTTTTATTCGCATCTTACTAGTTATTTCGACCTGATAATCACTGAAGATTGCGCTTAGAGCAAAATGGATTTGTTAATATCAATCAATTTGTTAAAGGCTGTCAACAGGGCAGGATTACAATCTGTAGCAGCAGTTGCGTCTTTTATCGTGGATAGAACGCCACCCGAAGGCGGGCTCGTGTTTGATGGTCACTGGAATCAGTCAGTAAGTTCATGTATTATCAGTCCAATTTTCATATAGTTGCATAAATCATGGCAAACAAATACCGCATATATACTATACATCACATAGCGATCTATATACATTGCATTGTTTGTGATAAAATATTGGCAGCCAACATGATACTTGTCGCGACCTTTGTACAAAACTTCACTATTTCAACAGAAAAGCTGTGTTTTAATTAAAAAAAAGTCTCATAATGACTTTGTCAACGCAGATTTTTAGCCGGACAAACTATTTAGCTAAATCCACTTATATATGTGAATATTTTTTTTTGGGGGGGGGGGGCGTTTCAAGTTTCCTTACATTTACAACATTATTTACGGATTATATATTTCTCAGACTGACGTCGACTTTCAAACTAATATGCACCAGATTGTTTGTCATTGGACGAGATTCACCGACATTCAATCGGGCATAGGTCATTACATGGTTGGCCTTGGTACAAAACCTGGAGACGACGATGTTGAACCAATGTTACATGTCGGTCTGCAAAACGGTATTATATATTTTTGTAGTCTAACGAAATAGATAATGTTTTTCAGTATACATAAGATCAAAGGAATTGGGTATATGCATAAATCTTACCATTCATTCTTCTCTACAGACCACAGCTGGAATTCGTCATTTAACGCAGGTCAAATATTTTTTTGTTCTGTGACGGTTTGTAATAAGGCTGGACTCTGCATATCAAAAGCCTCTGATGGAATACTTCTTGATAACTCACCACCTATTGCTGGCGTTGTAAGAGTTGGCTCGTTTGAAAATCACTTGAAATTTCAGTCGCAAAGGTATTTTATATATTATTTTGTTTATTTGCCTCAGTTAATTACGCATGTCTATGTCGACACATCTCACCATCTTAACTAAATCAATCAAAATTGCATTGTTTTCGAAAACTTATATTATAGATGGACACAATTTGTTTACAGGACTGTTGCTCATATTTATTGGGCAGGATTTGAAGATCCCCAATCTGGTATTCATCACTTCGAAGTTTGTCTTGGTACCGGTAGTGAATTATGTGACCTTGTCCCGTATTTCAACACTCTGCTTCATTCCAACATCATCAAAACGGGCATAGACTTACCGATTAATCGCAGGCTGTACGCATCTGTGATAGCTTTAAATAAGGTCGGTTTGAACGCCACCAGATCGTCTGATTATTTCATAGTAGATACAACAAAGCCTCTTGTTATAACGGCGCCGTATTTTCTGAGCGACACTAGGATGAAACAACAAGAAACTACAACAATCAGTTTTGATAGATCTAAACTTCACGTTAGTTGGAAATTTGAAGATAGGGAAAGCACAATCGTTCAACATATTTTAACGTTGAAAACTAACCACGAGGGCCATACACCTTTAGAAAACATTAATCTAGGTCAAAGTGATTCATTTGCAATTACGTTTGACAAGAACAATTGGCTACACAATGGTGACCGATACTGGGTTGTAGTAACCTGTTGTAATGTTGCAGGGCTATGTACATCTGCGAACTCCTCTGACATCTTGATAGATTCTACCCCTCCACATACGGGTGGCTTTCTTCCAACGATTAGTTGGAACAACATTGGAACATCTGGTGATGCTTTATCAAATGTTTCTTTGTCATGGTATGGCTTTTTAGATCAAGAATCTGGTATCGAGAAGTATCATATCGCTGCCAGTAGATCATTTTCCGGCCAAGAACTAACAAATGGTGTGATTTCATTTCGACCAAATCATTCACAGGAACGTATCAATTTCTTAAGTGATAAGTACATTCAACCAAATGACAAACTGATCTTAACAATATGGGCTCAGAACTTCGCAGGTCTCAATAGTTCTGCAGCAAAAGTTACTGTAATTGCTGTATCAGAAACTCAGGAAAGCAACATTTCTGACCAGTGGGGTTTCTTGAGCATTGAGAAACATTCATGTGATATCCATTATTGCGACTCAACGTGTACGTGTGGTTTGTTTAATAAGCCATGCACAGATGCAACGTCTTACAAGTGTGTCGCTACCTCTAACAATGATACACATATCCAAGTGTCATTCATCAGTGAAAATGGAATTATCAATTCTGCAGCCTGCTTAGCTGTACAATGGAACTTTACAGACATTAACCCTAAGCCGTTCATAAAGCGATTTGAGTGGTCTGTTGGCGTGACACATTCTGCAATCGGATACGGTATATTTGATTTGAAGCTACAAGAGCCATGGTTAGATGTCGGATTCAATACGAGAGGTGTGTATTGCCTTCCGACTGGGAAAAATCTCGTTCACGGCGAACATTATACAGCTTATGTTAAGGCATGGTTTGAGAGTGACAGGTACATGATTTATTCTTCTTTCCCTATTATTGTTGACCACACTCCGCCTTCAGTAAGGAAACGTTACTTCGTTAAGGATTCGATATTGGACTGTGAAAAAGACTTCGACTTTATAGATTGGTCAGATACAATAACCGCCTGTTGGGACGGTGTGTTCCAGGAACTACAAGGAATTATTATAGGATATTATGTATCGCTTGGTACCGTTATAAATGGTATGTATTTTTAACAATTAATTAGTGTTATTTGAACAATTTGTAATCTTCTATTTTTAGTGACCTCGTAGGTTTTTTTTATTATGTGCGTTTCTGACTATGGTCATTTATACCAAATAACGTGTCCATATATTCCTGGATTTAGTTATTTGAGCTTTAATTGTTTCATATGTATTATATTTTGAGGAGTTTACAATTTGTTTACGTTATATTTATTTACAGGTAGTGACGTTTTCAATAACACGTACGTTGGACTGTACGAAAAAAAGACTTTTTCGGACTTGGAACTGCATTCTGGAACGCGTTATTTTATCACCGTCACCGCAATTAATAGTATCAATCGCAGCAACACAGCTCATTCTGACGGCTTCGTTGTCGACACTGATAACCCTTTAGAAGGGGTTGTTTTCAACACAAAGCATCACGTTGACGAACATTTTCAATCACACAGTGAAAAATTCAGTTTATCCTGGCATGGATTCATCGACCACTCTTCTGGAGTGAAGGCTTACCATGTCGCGCTCATCGACGTCGAGACGATGCAAACACATGCCAATTTTACTGACGTTGCATTGAAAACAACGCACATGTTTAAGAATATATCCCTTGCTCATGGACACAAGTATATTGGGCTTGTTAAGGCTGAGGACGCTGCTGGTCACTTCAGTAAGATCATACACAGTACTCCGAAGCAGATAGATCTTTCACCGCCCATGGGGTATACATGCGCACAATACCGTCCGCTTTTTAACAAGCATTTACCGATTTCTCAATATACTGTGACGGAATTCAGTTCAACGTTTTTGAAGCACGTTCCCTACGTAATAAGAGGACTTATATCCAATGACAATACAGACGTAGCTGTCCGGATCGGAAGACTTATCAGTCCACTGGTTCTTGCTAGAAATCATAATGGAACGTCGTTCTTCCAATATGCATTTACATTACCGATGGAAATGAAAGAAGATATTTATATTGAATTTAATATCAAAAAGATCGATACAAATATGTCTGTTGGTGTATATGAATGTATGGATATAAGAGAGACAACAGAGGGGATAGTTACTGTTTCTCAAGTTAGCAAATCGACGTTTATTGTTTCCGTAAACGTTTTTGATCCAGACAGTGGAATTAAAAAGGTAAAATATGACAACTTGTAATGCACTATCTGTACGTTTAATAGCATAAACGTCTTAAATATACATATCTTCTAATCCATACCAATATTTTGAATTGAATATCGATAATTCGTTAAATTGTGTATCCTCATTATCTTCATCTTATATGCTGCAAATATACCTCGGTTCCTATATCGGTTTTATTTCCATTGCAGATAACACTCGGGGCTGGAAAGTCACCCGGATCGTTCCAATTACTGTCACTGAATGTTGCGCATTGCATAAATGACGAAGTACTCGATCTTCAAGTCAAACATGGCACACCCGTATTCGTGACGGCTATTGTCGAAACATATGCTGGGCATAAATCTGTATTTCATTCGACTTCCGTTGTTGCTGACTTAACTCCTCCAGAAATATCCAATGTGCGTTTCAACATAGTAACTCGTCTTAATATGAATGGGACTACACCAACAATAACAAGCACACTAACCGGATACTGGAACGTCATCGACACTGAAACTGGCATTAAACAGTGTTTCGTTGGAATAGGTATGCATATTGCAAAACATTATTAGAGACACCTATAATAGATATAAACATAAAAAATGTAAATAAAATGGCCTTATGCGAATAAGTTTTATTTAATTTGTATAGTTGTGTTGATATTGTTATTGAAAGCCTCGTCTTTCTGTAACTAATAAACATGAATTTTTATTTTCAGGTAGCAGTCCAGACGGGTTCCCTAATATTTTGCCCTATACCCATGTAAATGATACAATGGTCACTTTTTATTTAAATACGCAAGACCATGGTCAAGTGGTATATAGTCTTTTGAAATGTGTAAACAAGGTCGAACTAGCAACAATGGCAGCGTCAGGTGCTCTTATTGCTGCTTACGAGAAGCCCAAAATTGATTTGGCTAAGGTACAGTTTATTGCTGAAGCAATAGCAGTTGTACCTATTTCCGACTTTCCGAACAAGTTTAATACACTCTCATACAATGGAAATGACCCTTCAAATGTAAAGATCTTTGTTCAGAGCAACCTAACAGCTTTGAAATTCGAATGGAGCGGACTAGCGGATGCTGCAGGTCTGAACAACTACGAATACCGCGTGCTGACACCAGAGGGTGTTACTGTCAATTGGACTGATTGTGGCAATTACACCTTCGTGGATATCACTTGTTTAAACTTGAAACCGGAAACGATCTACGCAGTCCAAATCAGGGCTACTAATCTTGCCAACATCACAAGTGACGAAATTCAGACATCGACTTTCCCAAAAATGTCAGCACCACAGCTTACTGGTAATACATTTTTGTTATAATTAATTGCCAGATCAATTTTAGAGTAAGTGTATGTGTTGTTCAGAAATCAGCTTAATATGCATATGTTACATTCGTAAAAATTACATGACATTGTTAAAGTGAAAGGTTATATAATGCAAATGAGTTAATAAAAACAGGATTGTATTGTTTCTTGAAGGCAAAGAAGCTCGTATTACCCTCCGTGATAACGACATCACATTAGAATGGAGTGAGGTGTTCGAACAGAACTTGCCCATATCGTCTTTGAATACATATGACGTTATTGTTGGTACACGTTCGGGTTACAACGACGTAATCGACTTGTCGGAAAGAAAACACACCATCATTCAGTTTCCTAAACCAAAATCCTCAATCATTAACTTGAGCCCCACTGAAATATTTGTTTCAATTATCTGTTGGGAACCGACTGGTCTGTTTGGAACATATCAACATAGCTTTAAATTGGATAAAAACTAATAAGTATGTTAGAGCAAACAACAGCAAGATTTTACACATTTTTCGTATATTTGTACATGTGTGCAAAGCCTTAGTAAAGGTACCTTTTATAATGCCTATAGGGATGTTTTGAGTTAATATCCGTTTTATATATGGTTTTACGTGTACTTTAAATTGATTTATAATTAAATTTAGTGTGTTTATATATATCTCAAGCCATTTGCATGTATGTGCACGTTTGTATATATCCAAATATGTTTACTTTCTTTTCTAATGCTTTGGTGACGCTTAAAATTTAGAACTATTACATATTGTTTTATTCAACATTTAAATAGCATTTATTACATTTGGTATCATTTCCTGCAGAATAGCCCGAGGTTGTGAATAATGTAAACTATATAAATTGATGATAAATGAGGATATGACTTAAAATATGATATAATAATATCTCTTTTATTTTATTTTTTATTCTGTATTTCTGGCGCATATTTTCCAATATATGAATATTCTGCTTTATTTAAAGGGCTAACAAAACCAAAACGAAAATATAAAAAGATGCACCATTTTCACAATAAATTATATAAGCTATTTATTGTACGAGGCGTACGTGACGTGACGCCCATATAACACCGATACGTAGATTTGCAGAATTGAACCAGTATTGTGTCTTAATGAATGAATGAGCATGTTTTGTGGTTGTTTTTTTTTATTATGAATATCCGTTGTAATGCTAAATGTAACTCTTTATAATAAAACATATATGATTTTTCCCTTATCTTGAAATGCTTGCACTAAATAAACTCTATAAATTAATGACTTTCTATTTTCTATTTTTCATTCTGTGTTTATTATCTTCGGTCAGGTGCCGGATATGTTCACCATTATGGTACAATAATGGCAACATGGTACCGGTATGGTAAAATAAAAGACAGAGGTTTTTACCGATATCATAAAACAATGAGAAATATTGTTTACCCGATATAGTAGAATGTGTTTAACCGGTATGGTAAACTAAAGGGAGGTTTGTTTTACCAGTATGGGAAAATAGGAAGTTGAACAACGAATAGGCTAGATAAGTCGTCACATATATGCAAATTCGCACTACGAATGACAATGTCACTGACTTCAAAACATATGTTAAACGATAGTGTAAACTCGGTTTAAAAAATATGACAAGGAACGTTTAAAATACGAAATAATATTCGAAGAATCATAAATAATCATCACCAACATTTATGTTTATAACTAGCGTTATTGTATTCATTTTTGGCAAAGTTTAAGTGTCTTTATATTGATCATAAACCCCCTTTGTTTCCTTAAAAACAAGTCGTTACTTAAGCTTGTTGCAAGATCTTTGATAACACAGGACCCTGTTTATGATATATGCTACTTTAAAGTTGCCCGTCCAAATCCGGAAAAAACGATGTAGATACAGTCCATAAAAAGTAATTATTGCTTGTCATCTTTTTCTTCGCGTATTAACAACTTAATTCGATAGCACGAGCTCCACGTGCATTTCGTTTAACATGGATTCCGAGTATTGTTAACTGTGGGTGATTATCGAATAAAATATAAACACATTATGCATGTTTGGTTTTCTCGGTCGTATATGGATTTCGAAAGACAGTATTAATGATGAGCCATCTAAGAGTGCTCTTTGTGAGAGTTTGTCTCATACGAAATCGACATTTTAGAGTGTGGACTTTACATTCGGAGACAGAAAGATTCGACGTATAAAGCTCTATGGTGGGAATCGGCATTTATCGGTTCTCTATATACTTGTGATGCCGACAGATTTACTAAATCAACAATTGTATTATCCGTAGAAGCAATGGGACACAATCATAATGGTCGTTTTAAATAGTATATTGACGGGTTATTGCCCTTCTTTAATTTAAAACGGCATAGAGGAATATTTGTATCCGCATATTGTCGACGTCCTTGAACTACGTCTAAAATGGAGTATAGTTAAGTTACAAGGGTAATATATCTTATAAATTTGATACCGCTTGTATTTTATCATCTCATGTTAAAGTAAAGTTATCAATATTGTCCTCAAGAATGTAAGACCTTTTCAACATTATATAAATTCATACCGGGAAAAACAAACTTTTGTATTCAATCTTTGTTCTTCAAAGATCAAATATGCGCAACTTATAGTTAGTTATTTTCTTTTTTTCGATAATATTTAACATATTAACATATAATATGAGATTTTACATTGTTGATAACAGTTATTGTATTGATCAATATCTAAACCATAATAGTTATGTTTAATAAAAAACGGTACTATATTGACATCTTGGTATATATACCATATATACCATTGCGAAAAATTGCCCGTTACCCTCTATAAGCCACTGATAATTTGCAGTCAAACAAATGCATCAGTCAGTTTGTCATGTATAAGGAGCAATCCGCTTAGATGTTGTGCTCCAGTGGCAAACACGGCTTTATTTCTTTGCTAACGCAATACTAGTATCAAACATGATACCTGTGACATTTGATGTCGTATTAACGGCATTAAATTGCAATAACTGCTTGCCTATCCCAGCGCATAAGACTTAAATGTCAGTAATTACAATGTATCAACTGACTAACATAATGGTTTTACTGTATCTACTTTACTAGTCCACATATGCTCCAAATAAATATCAAATCGTTCAAGTCTGCTACACAAGTAGGTATCCACAGATTATATAGTTTATATAAATTTAAACTTCGACATGCTTTTCTGCACATGACAAATATGTAATATATGGGTTGTAACATTGAGTTCTTATGCATCTGTATTTATAATCCTCAGTATCGACTTTATGATTTTAAACTTCCTAACATTTTCTCAAATATGGTACGACGTGAGATATCCATATGTTAATGGGTTCTCTTTTATTCTCCTGAAAGGAGAAGCTAAGAGTGACATGAGTTTTAATATTGGTAAAACAAATTTCCCTGGCATTTTGTTCCGTCATACTTGATGTTTGTTTGTTTGTTCGTCCAAAAAAATGCTTTGAGGCTTTGTTTTCTGTTAAAACATTTTGAATTTTTTAGAATTTAAATGACATTACTTTCCGAACAACATAATATAAAATTCAAATTTGATTGTTGATGACCATGGTGTTCTTTTCAAAAAAGAATTGATGGCAACTTTGTGTATTGTGTAATAATGTTTAGCGGCAGATTTTTATGAAACCTCAATCATTTGACGAGCTGGCGGACATAAGGTTAGTAAAACAACATGTGCATTGTTTCGCTGACTTTTGTCAACATGTATTTACATGAACATATGGTTATATCAGATAAAAGTGTGTTTGTCTTAATACGTTTTCATTTATCCACACCCTGGAACACTTTTAATATTAAACCTTATTTAACATATGTTTCAATTTAGTATAATTCCCTATAGTAATTGCACCTTTATAGATAACAACTGTATTTTGAAAACGCGTTACTAATATGTATACTGTTTAAAGAAGGTATGTAAAGTGTCAAGTGATTTTCGTATATAATGGTTTAAACTACTCTCGTATTATTTACAAACATTAATGTGTGACAAAGCAGTGACAAAGACATAAGCTGCCCCTATCCAATGCTCATGTGATGGTTAAGCGCACATTGATACGCTGTTTACCTGTCTTATAACCACGTGATCTTTAATAAAGTTCAAATGCACATTGTAACTTATTTGGGTCACATAGCCGTTGATTGTATCACAGCTTTGCACGCAGTGTATTTGATTTGTGTTCATAGAATTAAAATTAGTTTTATTTTGTGGAATCGTTGTAAATAATAGATCAATGTGTGTGTTTTTGAAATACGTGTTAACTGCTATAGAAATTTAAATTTTACTTGCAATTACAAAGTGCAATTTGTGTTTTAACTAAACAAAAACATGGCGTCATTTTCGAAATCTTCTGCCGACAGTAGTTCTGATTATGTTGATTATGAGTGTACTGCATGCAACGACAAGAACGTTACAAAACTTGCAAAGTTTTACTGTGAAGGGTGCCAAAATTTGTATTGTAAACAGTGTATTCACCCTCATGATCAATTGTATTTTCGACACATCAAGCATGGAAGAGATGACGTCGATAGCTTGCCTGCTTCCAAGGATTTGCCGCAGCAATGCAACGTGCATACAGACAAACAAATGGACATGTACTGCTTTGACCACCATCAGCCATGCTGCTCTAGATGTATTTTAACTGACCACAGGTATTGCAATTTTTTTAACATTTAAATGAAACGTTTGTGGTCCTTTTTTCACAAGTTTCTAAGCAGTGTATTTTTTTTTTTTTTTTTTTTTTTTTTTTATAAAAGGCTTGCAAATGATGGTTTGTCTTTATGTGGATACCCATTAGAACCAATTCAGATAAAATTGTTAGTTGTTATTAACACCACTAAACTTTATTGTTTTTCGCCCCGTATCCGTTTAAATGGAGTTAACTATAGGTTAAGTCTTTTTATTTTTTACAACTTTGTGGGAATGAAACAACTTTTGTCAATAAGGTTTTCTGTAAAAAAAAAATAATATCTGATGTTAACTGGGTTAACAGTCCGCTTCAATGATTGTTCTGTAAGTAATTGTCCTATGATTATTTTAATGTCATGTTTCCGAGCGAGATCTGTTTGCACGAAAGATGTTAGTAATTATTTAAGCAAAAGTTGATAATTTAATTAATGTCCATGCATTTTCTTCATTGAACGGACGTGTGCATCAAGTGTGCATCAAGTCTGATGGTTGAGCCCAAATCCTTTTATCAGAGATTAATTGACCTTTTATGAAAAGAAGGACTTTTTCATTGCCGTGAAAGATCTCTAAAACTTATAATAATTATATTATAATTCCTTTGGTATTTTGTATATTGATCTCCTTATTTTCTCTCTCCCATGATTACATGTACAATAAAGCCACGTGTTATCGTCGAGCATAAGCGGGCACAATTCATCGGACTAAACGTGATTTTTCCACTTTTTTATATTTGTTTTAAGTATCGCAGAGTTTCACACTGTATACCTTCTGAATATAAATTCTACTTTCAGACACTGCCATATTAGGCCACGTATTCCTGATTCGGTTAAACATATGTCCGGGATGTCAGAGCAGTGGAAAACAAATGGGTTTACTGTACAAGAGACGTCTGAGCACAATATAAAAATACCAAGTGATACAGTCCAATGCTTCATCACAGGCATTTGTGTTTTGCCTGATGGGCAGGTTATCCTAGCTGATTGGGATCACAAGACAATAAAGCTGCTGAACTAACAGTACCAGGTGGTGCATAACTTAGACGAAGCGTCTGCTCCTATGGACATATGTCAGTTTAAAGCAGATGAAGCTGCTCTTACTGTTGGTAAGCATATCCAGTTGATAAGCGTCAAGAATAAACAGCTGTTGAAGGGTCGTTGTTTTCTTTTGAAAGAAATGACCGAAAGCGCAGGTATTGCCCACCACGAGGGACACTTTTTTTATTACTTCTGGAACTGCTCTGCACAAGTACATGTACACGGTGAACAGACAATGGCAATGGCAACTCAAAATGTACGAGGATACATCAAATCGTAGAACAGGTAAGAAAAATGNTATACGATTTTTCAAAGATGATTCATTCAGTTCAAGATGTGTTCCACTGCTTTCCGTCTAGCTTTGCATCCATCCTGCTCTTCCGACAGTATTGCCTCTGCCATACGTTTGAGTCAATTGATGATGATGCGAAGCATGTCTTTGCTTAGATGGCTGATAAGCCTGATTGTGCGGTAATTCTCGAATATTATGAGGTATTTTGGTAGGGAGATGATCAGGGATTGGGTCACTTCTTTCTCAGCTATTCTGATAGTCTTCCGTCGTTTCTGCAGTCATCGCCTCTCGTCTGTGCTGAATCAGCTCTGAAGGGACGTTGTCCACACCCGGAGGATTAACAACAAACTTGGTGACAATGTTTGTAGGCATTAAATCTCCACAAGTTCGAAAATACCCGTATGGCCGAAGAACGTCACTATAATTGTAATGTAATTATAGAATGATAAAAATTGAAACATCAACCGTGACCGCCTTTGACTTAAATGGTTAAATGGTTTCATTATTAAATAAGTTGACAATCTTTGTGAGCGTTATAATTTGTGTTGTAAGTTGTGATTTAGGCTCGACGTCATACGACGTCGCCGACGGCGCGAACGTTCTGAAGAAGTCATCATTATTGTTATTGTTGTTCACTATTGTCAGTTGTACATTTAAAACGTTAGTAAAAGGTCGAACCTGGATTACGCTTCTCTTTACTTTAACAACCGAACTACAGTTATAATATATATAATAAAATTAATGCAACATGTATTGATAAGTATGAGTACTCCTCATAAATATTTTATTACGGTTAATATGTATTTCCTACTGTAAATTATTAATTGACACTACTTATGTAATTATTATTTAAAAAGTTGTATTACCTCGCTTACTCATAATTTCATGTGCTTGTTATCATTATGCATATATGTATATTACTGTTGTTATTTTATTGCTTGTACTAAAATGTGTCCACATGGGCCATTGGCCTTCTGGAAATGCTGTATATAAAAAAAATCTATAATACGATCGCCGACATTCTTTAAGGTTTTAATTGTATCATTATCAAATAAGTTCACAATCTTTGTGGGCGTAATAACACGCCATATTGCTTTTTATGTTATTAGTTTTTAATAGATCTCATGTTTAGGAATGAGGAACGGATTTACCGGGGGCACTATGCCCCCCCCCCCCCGCAGTTGACCCAAAAGTGTCTGTACTGTGTTTTTCTTACGTGTTTAATTTTAAAACAAAAAATTCATTTTCTATATATGTGGTGCAACATTATCTGCTGACTATAAGGTATCCAATACAAACGCCTTAACATTGTGTGTGCGTGTGGATGGGGGGGTGAAGGTACTAGATGACAAAGCATTCTGAGCACTAGGAGATCACATGTTTACAGTTGACACCAAATAGATCTTTATCGGACATTCGTAACGACTCTTTAAGAACAAAGTAGCAGGGCAGTGGAAGCACTATGAGCATAATTGTATTATTTCAGTTGCCACAACCTATATCCTTAGCGCGTATGTTAAACTGAATTACCAATAGTCATCAACATAAGAGGTTTTTCCCATGCATTTCTGTTTGGCTACATCTATCAATTAGTAAAGCTGAAATTCATTAATTGGTCATTTGAGCTCTCCCACGATTTCTACATCCCGGCATATAGCTCAACCCTGATTTATTAACCGCTGACTTAAACTGTCCCGTCTAATTCCTGACTAAATCATTACCTCACCCGTCTACACGTCGCTGACGTTGACAAGTTTTATGAGTTGTTGTTATAAAAAGGAATAAAATATTCAAAACTGGTCTTAATCACGCAATGTGTCGTGTGTTTGAACACATCTTATTGATTTCGAAATTTGCTTCAGGGTGAACGTAAAATCATTAATGTTAAGTTAGTTTGCCATTAAAGGAAAACTGCTGCATAGAAGCCGTGTTTTTAACGAAAACTTTTTTTACCTTATAAAGTTTGTAGAACAGGGACATTATATATACTGATGTTAAATTTCATCATTGGTTTCTTTTTTTATGTACTTTTTATCACATTGAGTGAAAGTTGACAATTTAACAATACACTCAATTGTCAGCAAGTGAACATGTGCCGACTTGTTAAAACATTTTATTGAAAATACATTTGTGCTATTACAATCATATAAAGAATGCAATCACCTTGTGTCTCTTTGTCTAAAGTTTTCACATTTCACGCGTGTGAGCTTTTGTTCAGTTCTGCTCAAATACCGTTTAGCTTTTGTCCGGGGGTAGTAAATCTGCCGGTGAGCTTTTGTGTGTCATCAAAATTGACGGGTGAGCGAATGTACGTTTTGAATTTTTGGCTGGATACCGTTAATTTGATCTAGAAATATGAGTTTCTCTTTAACTATTTTAAAGTATCTCATATTGCTTTCCCTGACACATATTTTTACCTATCGCATCTCTGCACCAATCGGATTGTGGCGATCATACGACGATCAGGTTTACTAGTATTAACTGCACGACTTTTATCGAATTCACTTAAGTTTTATGTCCGCAAGGCATTCGTCTATATATTTCTTTCTCATTAGCTGTTATTGAAGTGCCACATCAGAAGTGCGTTGTGCTTCTTGTTCTCTTCTGCTTACGATTCCGTAAATGCACGTGTAATTACAAGCTAATATAACTAGTAACGCATTTTTGCTATAATCAAACTAGATTTATAATAGATTCATTGGTTGCATTTTTTATTAAATCTTATCTATCAATCTTATCACAAAAATGAATGAATGAATGAATAATTAATTAACGACCGTCCTTTGAATACTAGGGTGTCAGTACACCATAATGCCCCACCCGACGACAAACTTGGTGCAAAGTTGGTGCCTCCGAGGACAGGCACGTCTTGATCCATGGGGAATGTTGTGTTTCTGCATGATATCTCAAAATCATTTATCTCAAGTTGAAAAAAAAACACTTAACGCAATGTCTTTATAGGGTTAAAAAACGTTGTTTGTTGTGTATATTGTTTTTATGCAAATAGAAGAAATTTCTATCTCATTTATCTAAAATTCACGATTTAAGTAACAATAAATCAAATGCCACATCAGTATATATAATGTTTCGTATTTACTTGCAATCGATAGTCAGTACATTCAAATGTGGTCATTTAGTAAACGGCACATTAAAAAAAGCTCATAAGTTGCAAATTGTTTTGGAAATTCGTGTAATGGAGTTAAAAAAAAAATAAACAATTGTTTTTGTGCATATTGTTTGCAACATGTCCGGGAGCAAAGATGATGATTTCAAAAACTGAAAAAAAAACACTTTAATTATCAACAGTATTTGCTAAAATATGATGTAATCCAAACCAAGTCTTACTAAATCAATATATGTATGATTATTTAGTTTAATTCATTATATATCTATTTGTATTAAGCTCAAGACTGAAAATGAAAATATAATGCAAGGTCTCTGGTTTCAGCCAAGTTCCAATACATATTATTGCCTACCTTTTACTCTAAAATGGATTAAAATCAGTTAAAAAGTATAGATACACATGAACGTTTGTAGAATTCTGTCTGCATACATGTACATGTTTTTTTACCTAGTATGCAGAACATAGCTGTACCAAATTACGGACGTGAATACAGAAGTTACCTTGATTTGTCGGAAATAAATTAAACTGGACTGTATTGCAAACATGATTGACATGAGTGAATCGGCGTTGTGTATGTTCTAAATGGCGACTGAAAAGTCAATCATATTATGCAAATGTGAATGTGTTGTACTCGTTATAATCGATATTGTCAAGACGAATATGTTTTTATTCATAACCAAACTGCTTCACTGCATTTAACGCATGTTTAATCTGCAAGATTGTATTTTTTGAATGCCTAAACAGCATAACTCCTACATGATAATTATAAAATGTGAGGATGTGAATACTTTGTAGACATCTGATCATCTAAGTGTACATTTTCTTTGAACACAATAATCTATCAAACGAAAACCGTTACAGTATTTATAATAGTGAGGTCCTCTTCATTTCAAGAAATTAGTATATGGCTTAAACTGATGAACATATTCAGACAAAGTAATTAAGACTTAAATCACATCCTGCAAATTTCTGCAAGTTACGGTTGATCTCTAGAAACTTCAACGTCTACATGATCGTTAAAGTTTGCACACAGTACACAAACGCATATATGTAATAACCTATATACAATTAAAACTTCACAAACGTCTGCATGATCGTCATGCAAGTTTACAGTCCAACGCACATATCGCTGACCTGCAATTGTGCAGCATTATCCTCACATTTGAACTAACTTAGGACATTCAGCTTAATGTAAATGTAAATAAGTAAAATAACGTAAATTGAATAATAAAATAAATTTAATATATATTCCACAATGAAGTGTACATTTGCCCGATGTGTTTTTTCTTTCCTTTCGGATCCAAACAAGTTATTTGCCATTGTACTAAGTCACGTTTGTGATAAAAGCTCAAGTAAACTTTAATTCGCAGCATATTGATAGGGGTGAATTTGAAAACTCAAAGATAGACATGAATGGAAGATATGTGAACCATAGAAACACTGTTTTGCTTCAATATTTTAAGAGTTGTAGACTTTTGGAATGTGTAATGTTTAATTTCTGGCATGCGAATATTCTGAAAAAAATAAACATTATTGAAGGGAAGTTCATGGCACAAAAAACATGACACTTGCATTTCTAAATAAACAGTTACAATCCTTTGTAGATCATCATACCACAAGTGTGTACCTTTCATATTCTAAATTATAATGGATACGGACTTAGCACTTCATTTGTAGAAATCTCTCGTTGACGGGAAGTGCAGTTACTGAGCATTACTATTCCTTAATACTCTTACTTATGACGTTTGAGAGCGAATATAAAAATTAATTAGTCAGTTTGTCGTCAGTCAGCAAAAAGGTTAAAAGTTATGAACCGAAAACCTCCACATGTCCACCTTTCCTTTGAACATGGCAGTGAGGTGGCATGAACTGTAGTTTCAGAGTTTTTGTCCCCTTTAATGGTATGCACCGTATCAGGACACTAACGCAGTAGTCTAATAATCTGTCTCTGGGAAGGTTGGTACTTGAACACTTGTTGGTGAGTAACTGTATGGATGTTTGTGTGTGTTTGTCCGCCAAGTTTTCGTTACCGCTTATATTATTTTTTACATGACCGAGATGATTTTAATGTAAATTGCGATATTATTCTCCACGACCAGATGATGCAAGGTCGTATATCAAGCCAAAGATCGTGTTTTTATATAAATAAAGTCTTCTTCATCTGGGGGATTCGTCTGTGACCAAGCACTCAATTGTGGGGACATACATGTCTTTCACGCATCTGGTTTTATCAGATAGTATATGCTTTAGTAATATATACTTAACAGATATAATAAAACATAAAAAGCATTATAATAAGCCGAGTTGTGGTATATTTCAAACACAACAGTTACACTCAGTTACTTGTACTGCTTATTGATTTCAATTTGTGTAAACGTTTTAGACTTTGTTTCAAAATCACATTTTAGGAAAAAAAACGTCAAACAATAAGACAAAACGCTGATACATATATTTCATGAAACGCACATATATTTTTTACTGTATGCATACAAATAATGTGTAATAACCGGTAAATAATAATACTGCAATACATATATAATACAATAGCAATCCATTAAGTTTATTTTCATTTCTTGCTTAATTGGTGTTTATCTACTTTTATAGTATGGAAGTGTGTTGTGAGTCCCGCTGGAGACAAGTTGTACGTTTCTCAACCCTCCCTGCACCAGCTCCTCACCCTAGACATGGAAGGAAAACCATTAGCCACATTTTCAGACCGTGGGCTATTACGGCCATGGGGTGTATGTGTGACACCGGAAGGTCAAATAATAGTCTGCGGCGACGTTTTTACACTTTATGCAAGTTGATAGTGACGGCAAAACGAAGCTGGCCACCCTAGCTACAAACAGCGATGGATTGAACTGGCCATGGTCAGTCTGCTACAAAAAAAACACAGCCACTATCATTGTTGGCCAATGGTACGACACAATTGTGGTGCTTTAAGTAAAGATACGTAATAGTTAACAATACTACAATTAGTTGTTGCATATACATGTACTTTTAATGGAAGGAAAAGTATAGGTTTTCTCCCCGTCCGTCATTGTCCGTCTATCCCTTAGTCTGTATCTGGTAACTTTATATTGAACTAACTTAAACATTGATATGATAATGAAACTTACACACTTTGGTATAGGTATGGAATTTTTCTGTCTGTCATTCAATATTTCTTCCATCCATTTGCCTGGCTGTCCGCCATTACTTAAAATAACCTAAACGTACGTAAGTATTATCATGAAACATGCAAACCAAAACAACTATGCAATGAGTTTACGACATTCTAGGACCGGCCTTGTATGACTTACATACCGAAACATATGCAGGTAATTTCCTACGCCTGAAAGGTGTTGCGGTAAAGTATTAGATTTAGTTTTCAAAGGTCTACAGACAAATTCGTCCGGGAAAGACAAAATTTTGTATACACAATGTGTATTTCTAGCAAAATAATTTTATATTATTTCAAATATTTTATATTTGTATATAAATACATTAAAAGAACATTTTTCACAAATTCGAAAATATCTGAACAAGTTATTTTTGTAAGGAGACGCTGTTTGAAATTATTACTTTCGAAAATCTATTGAGAGCTGCTGTGACCAACTTATGACACCGACCGGAAGGACTTATCTTTACGAAACAGTTTTTCATCCTATTTTTAAGCGCTCGTTTATGACGAAGATTGCCGAATACGGGTATTTTTAGCTTACTACGGAAAGATTACGGCTGGCTAATTTAACCTTCGACCAGTCATCATGACATAAACGCACTGAACTTAAAGCGTTTCTTTGATTATTTTTTGTCCTGAGCGCATCTCTCATTTGGAGCAGCAAGATAAAAAAATGAAGTCAATAATATCTGTCATACTTAATGTTGCAGGAGGAAAGATCAGATGAAGTTGAGAAGGAAAAACCTATTGTTTTAAATTCTGCCACCCAGGAAAGTATAGAAATATCAAATGAAACATGTAATAAAATGCCAATAAAAGAACAAAAAAGATTTTAACTCTTAATGATTTGCTTAAGGTTGGTTCTATTAATGGTAGTTTAGGAAATGTGGCTCAAATTATTCACTCCAAAATTCTATTTCTAATTCGGATAATGTAAGTGTGCACCATTTACATACCTTTAAAAGAGGCTCACCAAAGAATCGTATCTGCATAATAGGATCGAAATGCGCTCATTATGGACGAACAAAGGTCGATCCCGAATGTTTAGCTTCATAGAATGTAAATCCATCGGAACCTTGACTTCTGTCGTTTTTTTTATATTTGAAGTTTATTATCAATTATATGAAAATGGAGCTGTTTTTCTGATTCATATTGCATGTTATTTAGTTAATTTGGCTTATTATGTTTTATCTTAAAGGCAGCTTCGTGTCTTTGTTTTGGTGTTAACGATACACATGATTCCTTAAAAAAATCGTTGTACTCATAAAACTTATTTTTCACAGGAGTGTGAAGAGCTTGCACGTGTTACAAAATCCGTCGACGGCTCATTCATCCGACTGGAATGTGAAAAGAATAAATTTCTTATACTATACGACGCATGTGAAACCATTCAAGGAATTCTCACAATTTGCGAGCAGGATTTGGAAGCTCCTGTATTGTTAGATGACCAATTATACAGTTTCATGTCAGCAGATTATATACAAGTTTACACAACAGAGCATTTGCTGCATCATTTTAACTGTGGCGCAATTGAAGAAAGAATGTCAGCACAAAGCGTAGTTGCCTCGATCTTTCAGCCAAGTATCTTTACTTTATTCGTTGTCAAAGATGAAACGTGCGCATCAGTCGTAAATGTTTTGAAAAACTCAGGCATCCGCAACGCAGGTGTCTTAATAGTCGGTAATATTAAGGACTTGCCTGTTATTCCCAATGTATTCTTTCGGATGACCCAGTCGGAAAAGATCGTGAAGGAAGCAGATTATGTACTGGGACGTTGTGCATTTGGCATTTTAAAAACAGCATTTACAAACTTACAGCACTTTGAGTCGCCACAGCCTGGTAAGACGTTAATGTTTACATGTATGTGTCTTGTAACCATGTTTATATTAAAGTATTACATAACCGAAAAGAGCCAATATAAGATTATCAATATATTATTTGTATTTATTCTTTGTTAAGCGTTTGAATGTTTCACAAATATAATTGCTTTTAGAACTGACAAAAGCCAGCCTGCAGGAGGTGAATGATCAGATCCATGCATATTTCAAGGAGTGCGCCATCTTTGACCCAGAATGCCCTGATATCCCACAAAACAACTTCGAATATCCAAATAATATTGACCAGGTACAGCCGGTGTTGTAAATGTATGAATGTAACAAGTTCTCTTTTCAGTTAAGTGTTGTGTTTATAGTGCCCTGTATTGTGTTGACAACAGCTGAGTTATATTAATTATTAGCGGTCGGTTAGACGAATTTTTATCTATGTTATTGTGATCTTCCTATATTAATGTGTGTATATTGTGCTTGTTTAGGCAATCGAAGTTATCAAACGTATACCCTTCATCATTGGATGTCTAAAGAAGAGAAGAAGACTACAAATCTAAATTGAAGCATCGGCCGCTGATTCTGACTTAAAAGATAATATCCGACGCGAGTTAGATATATATATAAGTTTAGAGAATATGACTTTGTATACAGAACTCTAGAGCCTTTGTGTTCTACCGGCGATTCAGCATTCGGTGGTCGGGGAACTCTTGGGGGATTCGAGAAGAAGGTCCAATTACCTGATGCCTCAGTTGGAATGCAACTGCCTTTACCAATTGCAGGAGCTACAGCTTCCTCAACACATTCTTTCACATTAGTAGCACTTGTCTCGCGTCACGTGGTAGAATAATAACAATCAGATTATCTCACTGTGGAGGAGAACGAGGGACACACCAACATCGGCCAAATTGTTCCAATTAATAATGCTGGAACACTCGACGTGTTGCCTGTAGATGTATACGAGCATTGTAAACGTATTTGTGACCCAAGATTCAAAACAAAACTTAATGTCAGCATGACGTTTTCGAACTAAGCAACAAGACCAAATATACAAAATTGGTTGACACCCAAATCTGTGCACCTGTGGGGTGCAGTGTCTGCGCCTGGAAAGGGTACACTGACCCCGGGGATCCTCCAAGGTCGAAATGGAGATAGGATCATCATTCGAGACCGCCGAAGTGATGAGCAATTCGCACAAAGTGGAGATAGTGGGGCAATGGTTTGTTACTTTGATCCGCGTACAGAAGAGTTGTACGTTGTTGCAATGCTGGTAGGGTTGATGACGCCGAGGGATGGAAGTCAAAACAGAGAATATGTAGCCGAGATACTGGATCTCGCACTTCAGAGGCTGTCTTTAGGCAATGGATATCAACTTATGTTGACGTAATATTGTATACTTTAAATATGTCCATTGTCTTATTGATGGCCATAATAAAACTAATAATGTCTAGTTTAAAATAAAATCGCATATAAATTCATATTTTGAAAAAAATATGTGTAAAAAAGTTACACTTGGCTCACAGAATCGTCTATTTAATATCAAAAAAGAAACTTGTCTATAAACACTTAATTGATGTATTATATTGGTGATCCAGGAAATCATATGGAAAGAAAAGTACAGGCTATGAAAATCATTTTTTCTCTCGAAAACCAAAGTCGCGTGGTATACTAAACATGTGTTGTTCACATGCTGTTTTTGGCATATAAAGACGTTTTAACATACAGTAAATTTGAGCAAAAATAACACATTAAAGCCCAAGTCTCACTATTGCCGGTGTAGCCCCGGTTCATCCCGGTTTGATAGAGCCGGTCGACCGGCGACTACCGGGATTATCGATGGTTATTTTTTTTAGCGCGGTCAGATATATTCCCGGTGCTGCCCCGGTACTGCCCCGGTTTGCATCCCGGCAGAGTCCCAGTCAGCCCCGGTAGAGCTACGGTTTCTTCCGGTGACGACCCGGTGAGTCCCGGTCGTAGCCGGTAGTGCCCCGGTCCTAGCCGGTAGCGTCCCGGTGGAGCTCCGGTGAAAGCCGGTGGCGTCCCGGCAGAGCCACGGTGACATAACAAGCCGGTGGATCCCCGGTTCATCCCGGAGTTATTAAACATTTTAATAGTTTGCCGGTGGAGCCCCGGTTGTCCCCGGCTGTCCCCGGTTCATCCCGGACGTCCCCGGTGGAGCCCCGGTGGAGCCCCAGTTCATCCCGGTAGACCCCGGATCACGCACCGGGGCTCCACCGGCATCGCAAAATGTGATAGTGAGACTGGGCCTTAAGGAAAAAATATGCCATTGCTCCAAATATTTGAATATTTATTGAATTATATAAATTTAACATATTTGATTTTAAAACCGTGCGTTGTGTAAGATATTATTAAGTGTCAACTTAATTTGGTAACATATTTTTTGAAATTGTAAGTCTATTGATATTGGTATGCCATGCAATGTTTGTCAATCTTGTTATTCATAATCTTTAAGTTGTCTTCTCCTAGTGGAATAGCTCTTGTTTGGTATTAAGCTCTTCAGATATTAAAAACGTCCGATTTTATGATTTTACAACAACATATAATTTGACGACTGCGTTTATCGAGTGTAACAATGTGTTGTTTTTATGTAAGTGATGCATTGAAAGAGAACATTGCATAATACGCAAACTAATTAAATAAACCTTTCTTGTCTTATATGAAATGCAAGTTCAACATCAGTACTTAACACAGAACTGTATACTGTACATCTGCGTATTTGTTTGTTAGGCGCTTACGGAAGAAATGTAAATTCAGTTCCCTATGTTGCAAACTGGTAACAATTTTAAGTTTTTAGAAATATTAATACATGTATATAATGATTGTGTTAATCTTTATCAAATATCTTTAGGAAAAATGTTTAACTTTTGTCCAGGTTTGTTCAATTATTGGATCTCTTTTTATAATTTGAAATTTAGTACAATACACATCTCACTTTGGATTTATTTTTTATTTTCTTAATCATGTATTTGAGAATTGTTTGTTCTATGTTTCTTTGACTGAATATGTCTGAATGCGACATTCTGAAGTGTTACACATTTCATATTTTATATTAATTAAACATGTATGGGTCATATCTGCAACGAAGGAAAACTGTTTATTTCTTGGTCAAATCAAGACATATTGATTTAGCCAGATGTTAAACTTTGTTTTAAGTTTAACAGGAAATTACATTGTTTCAATATACATGTAACATTATGTTTGGATTGCATAATCAATATAACAAAAAAGAATTATGTCTATTAGTAAGTTCGATTATCACAGCGCCCTTTCTTTTATTCCAATAGACTGTATACTGAGCTATTGTTAATATAAAATTCACATCTCACTTTCGGTTTTACAGTATTTTACAGAGATCTCTGAATAACTGTTGAAAAAATTTCGAGATATGAATTTTACAAAACAAAAATGTGAATTTGTTAAGACAAATTTAGAAGGAACATATGTATAATTATCAAATTGATCAAATCATAACAAATCATAGTCGAACTTCTTTTATTAAATTAAATTTAGATGTTAATAAAATATCATCGGAGCTGAGAAAGGTCACGGTCATGGTTGCCATTTTTACTTTCGTTTTCAGTTGTAAATATATTGGAGTTTGTCCCTTTTTTAAATATAAACATAAAAGGTAAAGCTGATTAAATGAATAAAACTTACTTTGTTCAAAGTCAATTGAAATCCAAATATTTTGATTAGCCTCAGACTAAAATCGGTATCAGCATGTGTTGACTAATTGTATGGGGCTTATATATTATAGCAATGGTTACCTTTGTTAAAAAGGGAGTAATCAGTCATCTTATTGAAACTGTTTCGTAGAACGTACTGTCAAGGACATATGTGTACCGATGTTAATATTACTTTAATAAGATAAACGGTAAATCATAGAAAAAAAACGCAATTTAAATAAAATTAAGCGACGTCATTCCAATTCACGTTTTATCATAGATCTAATAAGGTTTGTCGAATTATTACCAAAAATCTAAGATTACGCAACATATAATATATAGTTAATAAGTTCGTATGTTTCAGATGATCGATTGTTTGATAAAATTAAATATATAACTTATGGGCTACATATTAGTTGTGTGGTACGTGTAAGGATATTGGATTGTTCAGATGGATAATAAATTTATTTTACAATGATTAATAGACTAAAAAAACTTGTGTAATATTTAAATAAGAAATGCATGTATGTTTAATGCTGCGGAAATGTGAAACGTAATGTCCAGTTGATTGTAAGTTTACATGAAATGATTTACCTATTCTTTTTTAATTCTTTTTTCTTGTAATGTGTCACCTTTTTTAATTTGTTGTCCTGTTTTGATTGGGATATGGTGTACTGCGTTTCAAACATCTCCAATCGGGTAATCTTCTATCTATTGACAACTTATATCTGAAATATCGCTTAAATTAAAAATAAATAGTCCAGAAAAATGGGTAAATTTCCAAAGATCAACAAAGAAAAATTCTATGATTTATAGCTTATTTTGTATTGTTTGTCAATTGTCAATTTTTGTTCAATGCATATTATCACTTTTTAATTATTTTAAATGTAATAAAATACAAATCACAATTATAATTATTGTTTATTTTTCTTAAGATGTATTTGAGAATCGTATGTTCGATTTTTATTTGATTGTGTGTAAATCTGGCATGCTACATTCTGAAGTGTTCTGTTTAAACCTTCAGTGTTTTATATTTAATATTAATTATGCGTGTATAGTTTATATCTTTAAGAAGGGCAAATTGTTTATTATGTATGACTTGGTCAAATAACATTGTGAATATGTGTTATAAGTTCATTGGTGGTAAGCTAAAATAAATTGCAGTGGTAGAATATACATGTATCATAATGTGAGTATGACATTATCATTATATATCATCAATCAGAAAATGATCTTGTAGTTCATTTTGTGATTTTTTTATTATCTTGTTCGTCCTGATTAAATTGAGCTATTTTATATGTTGTTTCAAACATCACAAATAGCTTAATCGTCTTTCCCTGAACGGATAACATCGTTAACGTCCTGAAAATAGTGTGTTCGATTAACGTGTTAGGGTTGAATGTTACTGTGTGTTACATTTGAGTTTACTTTTCCCCTTGTATAATTGACGTGTAAAATCTGTACTGCTCGATTGTCCGCTAAATGTTTATATGTATAATATGTATCTCTAATTAATATACGTGTATACGATATTACCGCAGCTTTTGAAACTGTTGATCTGTTCATACAACCACTGAAATATGTATTGTAAAAATGCATGATTGGATTGCTTAAAATTATTGCAAACACCATGATTTGTATTCTCTCATATTTTGAACAATCTGTTTCATAATCAATTTATTTGATGCACATATGTCATGATGGACGAATGCCATTAAAAAAATGCCCTATATGAATCCTTGGTATTGGTACTGCTTTAGAAATTAAATATTAAAAATGATGATCTTGCTTGCGTTTTCAGTGTTGCTATTAAATCGTTAGAAGTTCTAAAACATATTATGGTGGATTGATGGTTTAAAGGTTGAACTGTGACTTTTGTTGTTGTGTGTTTTTCCGTATGAATAATTGACATTTTCGGTCTGTTCTGCTATTATATTGTTCGGTCTTGTTTTTTTTTTCGAGTATGTATAATTTTTCTTATATTATATCCCTGCTTTATATCAGTGTACAACATATTAATAAAGCCCTGGGCCCGGTTGCTCAAAACTTTAACGGCCAGTTAAGGTAACGGTCTGTATACTTGAGACCCAAATAAAATAAATTTTAAAAGCAATGTTATTATAAGACATATGCAAACTATTCAAGCAAACACATTTGTTTACAATTAACACGTATATTATAAGGTTAACAATTAAGTCACATAAATAATTTGATCCAAAAATTAACAGTTGTTAGCTTTATTGGTCGATACAATTTTGAGCAACAGGGCCCAGCAATATAATGTTAGAAATATCAGGGTTTTTTTTTTATTAAAGCTTGCATGTATCAGGCAAACATGATATTACCATATATACTAGTATCGCCGCATAGCTTGAATGTCTGACTGCTTAAGTTTTGTGAATATTTTTTATAAGACATGCTAATGAGTTAATATGATTGATTTAAAAAAAAACATTATAATTACGGTACGTTTAAATTTATAAACTGGGTATAAACAAATACTTCATATGACGTCACGTAAATTAAATATTTCTTAAGTCCAAACCTTGTGCATTTTTGTAAACTTGTTTCGTAAATAAAACTTCTAAACTCCCGAACACACTGAATACAAAGTTTTAATGTATAATGGTATACAATGACATATGAAAACGCGCGGAATATGTCTTATAAGGTTCTTCTGTGTTTTTATTTAATTGTCTGACAATATCTTGTTTTGTTAAATTGTTGAATTAATCACATTACTTTGATATATTCGAATATGTTTCTACTGCAATCTATTATAAACATATATTTAGTAATTTCATTCTTTCTGTTTTTTTTTTGACTGGCCTCCTGCTAAAAAACACGTTATACTTATTGTGAAGAACCAATTTTCGACAAATAGTTATGTGGTGGGGTTTCATTACAATATGATTTTGTATGCATGTGTTTTTCACGTTTATCTATAACTACATAAAAAAAAACATATTCTTCCGTCTCAGATCATACACACGGTATTGTATATGTCACTATGGTCTTATAAAACATACAAATAAAAGTTTCTGAATCGGTTTTCATATTATAGCTTTTACGTACCCGTATGTAACAGCAGTATACATAGTACCGATAAAAGTAGTAAGTATAGGATACTTTTTTAAACTGTTACTGCAAAAGATTATATGAGTAAAATAAAGTTTCAACTCGGCTTAAATAGACACATTATTCACTAATGATAGAAAATCGAACACGACGAAAACTACTACTAAGCAAACAAACAATATAAAAAACTAATAGACACGTATAATTAAGCATTATAGCTGAGTTATATTATTTTGATAGATAACACTAAAACATTATTAAACAACGTGTTTATTATCCAATTTAGCATACCTACATTTACACAACCGTTCTCTCTCTCTGAACGTAGCTGACGCTTGGTTAACATCGTGAAGACTACATATACACTAACACACACATTACGGAAAGAAGGGGAATTATTTCAGCATTATTGGCTGATACAAAGGGAATCCTGATTATATTGTCTGTACGGATCATTGAGATACGTGCAGCATCTAGGAGACCCTGGGCTTCAAACCCGTGGTTCGGTAGAAGGACTTGGGTCATTGAGACACCGTCTGAACGCGAACTACATTATTAGAGGTCATTAGTCAGTGTGTGAAAATAAGGAACCTGTCTTTTGCCCTCGATTCATGCCTATGGTTTCATGCATAGGGTTTCATGCATAGGGTTTCATGCATGGTGTTTCGTGCATAGGGTTTGATACCTATGGTTTCATGCATGGTGTTTCATGCATAGGGCTTCATGCATAAGGTTTTTGAAACGTCAATATGAAATGACGAATAAGAAATTCTGCTGACCAATAACGATTTTCCGTTAATACTATATTTTGAAATCAATAAATTGTATTTTTGGGAAAACCTTGTTAACATTTTGCTTAGTTCGTGAAATAAATATGCTTGATTTTTACATGTATTACTAAGTGAAAGATTACGTAAGTTGAATAATTTGCATAGCGATCTTATTGGAAAATATATGTCTCTTAGGAATGTTACCATTCTTATATGGAAAATAAACAACCATGTACAAATCTAATTGATTGAGTCGGAAAACAATGTTTCGCTGTGGCCAATATGTACCCTGATGAATAGTAAACATTTGCGATGTCACAGTTTTAGTCAGTAATATTGCTACAGGCATACAGGTGCAGTTTATTTTAAGCAATCCTTTTACGCACATCCTGCTCTGGTTACGTTTATCAGTACTAGGTTACGCAATAAAAACACGACAGCTTAAGTTATACATTAATACTGTTAATATATGGATTTTCGGTGACAAGTAATGCAACATGATACACACAATTAAACCGATGCACCTCCGTGACTTGTTATTTAATTTCAGTCATGACGATGTTTCAAATGACAAGGTATCTTAGTGCCTCTTTTCACTTTATCTTAGTCATTTCATCGATCATCTTTTAAGTCTCATTGGTTCAGTTTGACATAAAGGCTATATGTTATCTGATTTTATACGCTGGTATGGTAAATGTCAGTTTTACGATAACCCCCTGAACAAAGCAGAAGGCTGTTTTAATAGAAATGGCAGAAGGGGGTAATATCATATCAAACAAATAAGAGTATCACATGAAAGACCCAAGTCCCATAGTCATGGTCACAATACAGGTTTGGGAAAGTTGTTGCTTTATTAAGTATTTAATTGTAATGTGAAGCCTTATCTTTACTGTAAAAATTATATGTGTAAAAGTGTTACTTAGAATTCATTATACTTTATGTTATAAGTTTACCAAACAAGTCGGTTAATTATGTTTAGATGGCAATTGTTTAATCAATATAAAAAATAAATATGCACGTCGGAATTATAATTATCATAAATATAAACGTATTACTAATTTGATTTATCGTCGTCAAACTCCGGTTTTGTCTTTGTCTAAGCACATAATATACTAAAAAAGCATTTTTACCTGACAGCTAGTGTTTGACCTCACTTGACCCAAATTGCCTAGGTAGTGTCAATTTTAACAATCTGACACAGTTTCATAAAGATTGAGCAAATGCTATTGCCTCTTACAAATTTCATGTGTACCTTGCATACCGTATGGCACACGACGCCGGATATCGACTTATCACGATAGGTCACTGTGAGCACTTAAAAGGACCTTTCATGTGATGGTGAATTGACAAAATTGAAAAGAGATGTTTCAGATTTGCAAGTTTTCGTTGTAGTTATGATATTTGCTAGAAAACAGTAATAAAGAACGTTTTACAATGCTCTACACTATCCGTTATATGAAACTGTTGACGATTTAAAAACCTGAAAATTATAAAGCGTTACAAACGCGAAACGATTGAATAATTTGGAAAGTTCTGATGTTATCGTTATAGTTTGTGACATTACTAGGATTGCTTATGTAAAGTATAAAATACACCACCCACTGTCTGAGCACGGATGGCCGAGCGGTCTAAGCGTTTGACTTTTACTCCATGGGTCAGTGGTTCGAGTCCCGGTGTGGATTCCTTTTTTTCTTTAATTTTTCATTCATGTCTTATTCTGGATCTATTTAGTTTCGATGTTTACATTTATCAAATTTAAAGCATTTAATGACAAACTTCAAAACATGCCAAAATATGTGAAAAGGTTCCTTTAACTCCACAAAGTTACTGTCCTGATACAGTCGGACGGCCGTCATTCCGTGACCTCGGTATGCATGCCCTGACCGATAAATGTCCTTCGTGGGGCCGTAACAATGAACTCACAATACAATCGTATATAGGGTGCAGGATCACGTGACTTTGTAGGGTTAATAAGTACATGATCACGAAACACCGTAATGATAAGAGTTCTCTCAGTTCTTGTTCTGAATCGTGAATTAAACGTTTATAATTGAAACAAGAAGACAACAAAGTCCAATCATTCGGTTCCGTTTACACATGAAAGTACAAAACTATCTGTAGCATTCGCTGACCCCATGTTAAGATACATTTAGACGCTTTAATACGGTGGAAAACATGTGACATGTGCTTGTTTTTATTAATGTCATACCAACATCGTTATGATAAGAGTTCTCTCAGTTCTCTCTCTCTCTCTCTGAATCGTGAATTCAACGTATACAATTGAGCCTCGCTCTGTAAAAAGGGGGTTTAATGCATGTGCGTAAAGTGTCGTCCCATATTAGCCTGTGCAGTGCGCACACAGGGACGACACTTTCCGCTTTCACGATATTTTTTGTTTCAAAGAAGTCTTCTCTTAGCGAATAATCCAGTTAAGGCGGAAAGTATCGTGCCTGATTAGCCTGTGCGGACTGCACAAGATTATCTGTGACGATACTTTACGCACATGCATTAAACCCCTTTTTCACAGAGCGAGGCCCACTTAAAACAAGAAGGCATCACAGTCAAACGAGTCGGTTCCGTTTACACATGACAGTACAGAACTATCTGTAGCATTCGCTGACCCCATGTTTTATCTTAGTAATATTAGAAAGCAACTCGTGGGAACGACTTAATAAGTCATGGGAACGAGATAACTCACTCGTGAGAACGAATTAGAGAGTCGTGGTTGCGATTAGGTAAGTAAGTCGCGGTAACGACCGGTAACAACCCGTCTAACTCGTGGAAACGACTTAGTAACTCTTGGGAACGAGATAACTAACGACCAAATTAATAATTAACAATACACACGGTTTGAAAAGCTTTTAAAAGCTCTTCTCGGTCCGATTGTATCGTCCGAAATTATGTTTAAAATACCATTCTTTGTATCAGACATTTTAAAAAATGAGGTAAAAAGCGAGCATTTTGATTAAAATATTATATCGTTACCATGAGTTAGCTGACATTCTCGTTTCCACGAGTTACTAAGTTGTTCCCACGAGAAAGATATCTCGTTCCCACGAGTATCGTTTTTCTCTCCCTCGAGTAATTAAATCGTTCCCACGAGTTAGCTATGTCGTCACCACGACTTACTAACTCTTTCAGACGACTTACTTAGTCTTTCCCGCAAGTTAGTGATCTCGTACCCACGACTTATCAAGTAAATTGAAACAAGCACAAGTCACATATGTGCCACCGTAGCTCACAATTGTATTTCATTGTAGCTATTGCGAAATTATCTATTTTCAAATAGCATGATAACACACCACGATGAATGTCGTATTGGGTTTTTGCTTATTCACTTCACTGGTGTCCATAGCATGCGCCGCATCGCAAACCGGACCAAATAACGTGCTGTTTATTACGATTGATGATTTGAGACCGGATTTAGGATGCTACCAGGGCAACGACTTCCCGTCACGTGATGACCCCCGGATACACTCTCCAAATATCGACGCTCTGGCGCGTAAAAGCCTGCTCCTGAAAAAGGCGTACGTACAACAGGCGTTGTGTAGCCCGAGCCGTACGTCCTTTCTGACGTCACGGCGGCCGGATACGACGCACGTGTACGACCTGGAAATGTACTGGCGAAAGGTGAGCGGGAACTTCACGACGTTACCGCAGTACTTCAAAAACCACGGTAGGATAACCGCCGGTATTGGGAAAATATTCCACTTGGGAAATGATCCGATTTCGTGGACGGAGCGGTACAATCGGCCGCAGTCTTCAAGCTACGAAGCGGGCCACACCAGTTGGATGTTTCTGAACGATTCCCAGATCGCGAACGACCCACTCGTAGACGACAAAATCGCAAAGGCTGCTGTTATCGCTCTGCAAGACTTTGCCACGGGTGGAAAATATGCGAACCGTCCGTTCTTTCTCGGGGTAGGTTTTCTAAGGCCACATTTGCCGTTTGTGTCGCCTGAAGCGTTTTCGCATTACTACCCGACTAGTTCACTTAACCTTCCAAGAAATCCTTACGCACCAATCAACATACCGGACATCGCGTGGTTTCAAAGTGGAGAGTTGATCAACGGTTACACGGACATTTCAGCCTTGAACTTTCACGGGCAGGTCAACGAGACGCTGCCGGATAGTAAAGTGCGTGAGTTAAGAAGAGCGTACTTTTCAGCGGTATCATGGATCGATTCG